>JARYGA010007325.1:0-87284 GCA_030545235.1 Helianthus tuberosus | reverse complement strand
GGGAAAATTGTTAAAAATAAGTAGGTTGTGGCCTACTTAATAACGAACCAAACACGAGGGGTTAAAGCGGGATAACTAGAAAAGTTATTTAATTAAAACAAACACAAACACAAACACACACACAGTGTGTGTTCTGGATCGAGCTCAAGGGCGACCAAGAAGGGTGAAACCCTAAACTCTCACAAATCCATCAAATTGAAGGCCCAAATGGAGTCTAAATTCACAATTGAGCATAGATTAATGATCACCCAAGCTAGGGGATCATAGGGTATGTAAAATCTTGATGTTTGGTGAAGTTGAAAAAATTGGATAATAATCCTAATCACGAATTAGGCATGGATTAGAGAAGCTATGGCTAGATTAATGATGTATACTTGCTTAGGAACGAAACCCTAAGTGAAAATCATACATAACATGGTATGAATTGAAGGATTTGATGAATTAACACACTTAGACAAGTGGGTTTTAATGTTATGATGATTTTGATGATATAACCATGCTTAGAATCAACATGCATGAAAACAAATAGAAGGTGTTCGATTTAACCATGAATTTGGGTACTTGTTCATATATGGTTGAAGTGGGTTTTGTTAGATATGATGAAACTATGAAGAACTTGAAGTAATATCACTTGTATGTGATTAACAAGTAAACTAGGAAGTAGGTTTTGATATAATAGTAAGGATGATGATAAGTCTATGTTTAAAATCATCATATTGGATAATAGAAACAAGGCACTCAAACAAATTTAGTGATTTGGGAACTTGTTCATACATGATTGAAATAGATTTTGAATGTTGTGATAAAATTTGGTAGCCATGTTCATGTAACTAAGTGTATAAGATCATGTTAGCTACTAATTGATAGATAGAGCTTGAATGTGCATTTATATGCTAAGGGGTGTTTGACTTTTAGTAGTCAAACCAACCATTAGTAAGATCGAATGATAAATTTGATAGAAAAATACGTAAGATGGAATAGTTATGATTAACAATGACTAAATTAACCATCTTATAAAATATGATGATCGTTTGACGCCTAACAAGCTAGGTGGAAGCTTGTGGATGAAGCGGGTCAAACGGAGCGCGTACGGAAAGAAAAGCGTGGCATGGATGCAAGGTAAGTATAGCTTACACTAGTCATATAGTTTAGAATGTCCCTTTGTTGTTTGATTTCGAACAAGACATATGGGACATTGAGATATGGTGTTTCCGGCGTGTAGTCGTACGGAACAAGATAACCAATAAGGGTAAAAATTGAAATTTGGACACTTGTTGACAATAATTATCGGTTTTTGAAGGATACATATTTCGTAAGCCTTAATAGGCCAAAAAGCGTTAAGAGGTGAATTATAGTTAAAACGACCGTGCGGTGTAAATTGGAACGAGTCGTGTAGACGAGATGGCAATAAGCTTTATCTCGCCAATATCATCGGTCATTTAGACCAACGGGTCAAAAGGTGAAAATATCACTTTTTGACAATATCGACTAATGGTTTGATGAGTTGTTTGATTTCAGAAATAAATATCGAGTGGATATTTACATCGCTATTACTTAGTAGATATCGAGGCAAGGTACTTAAATGGGTCTATGTAATGATCCGAGCCAGGTACGTATAATAAGATAACTCTCATTTAAATGTAAGACTAATGAGAGTTAAACGAAGTCTAGAATAAGTTTTGATTACCCTAATAGGTAAACCAAATGTTACGGACGATGGCCATTATATTTGAAAGGCCTAGTGCCCTTTCAAATAAAATCATAGTTAAAAGATCGGAGTTTGGGTTAAACAAGTAACTAAAAGTCATTCGTCGTAAATGAAGGACTAATGTTGACCAAAACGCCCTTGTAGGCTAAATTGAACAAACAACCCTTAAAGGTTGTTTGGAAATGAGTTTTACAATTAGATAATTACATAGGATGAGTATAGAAGTTGAAGGATGTAAAACGTTAGTCAAATGGCTCTATTTGAGTCTTTGTCGTAAAATAACGATTTGAAGGGTAAATTTTGATATATATAAGTCACCACATTGAATCCACCACAAATATAGCTGTGGTGGAAGATCCTTTGATAAGAAATGTGGACATTTGTATTTGGAAATAAATGAAAGCAATTGGTGCTTAAAATATGCTTAAATACCTCAAACGGGTCAAAATAAGCATATGGGTGAAAACGGGTTAAAGAAGACATATAATTCTATAATTGGAACCTAATATGTTAGACATCATTGAATTTAATAGATTTATGAGAATTAAGGGTCAAACAAACTTGTATGTTTGATAAAATCACGAACGGGTCAAATTTTTGGTAAAAGAGTAATAAGCCGAAGACTTAAAAGTCTTAAATTTTGTCAAGCCGGATGTCGGATTGTAACTCCATATGATGGAGAATTAAATTACAATCATGTAGGAAGAAACGGTAGGTCAAACGGATAAGCGGTTTGAAAGATACGAAAGATTTCGTGTCGAAAACGGCAAAATGGAAGAAGCTGATGCAGAGTCCACCGTAACTTACGGTGGTACCGTAAGTTACGGTGGGGATTAAAAATGTTACGTCGGTTAGCTCCTGCCTTACGGTGGAGTGTTTTCAAATCAGGGCTGCCGTAAATTACGGTGTCCACCGTAATTTACGGTGGACCCTGATCAAAAATGTATTTTGATTAGTTTTGTTTCCCGGACTCGTTTAGATACATATTAAATCCCGTATGACTAAAACATTTCATGTTTTTATGAAATGTAGGTACTTTTGGATGCCGGAAGATGATCAAGCTCAACGTAGAACCGAACACGATAAAGACACATGCTTCCGCACTTTGCCTCGTCATAAATTTTAAATGATGAATCTGATCACATTATGTCAAATAACTTATGATTTGTAAAAAGTTTTAATAAACCCGTATTTCCGATGTATATCTAATCATTAATTACATGATTATTTTCCCAAAATATTCGTTAAACCTTGATTTATAAGAACGGGTGTTACAAGTTGGTATCAGAGCCTTGGTTTAAGAGATTCAAGTATGGCGGGGAAAACCATGCTTGGACTTAAACCTTATGCTCTTAATAAAGATTGGTGTTCGGTTCGAGGCTTGATCGCAAATCCGGTAAGTACAAGTATGTTAATAGCTTAGCATGCTAAAGTGTTGTAAACAACACATAAGGCTATCGTATGACACACGATACCTAAATTAAATGATGAATACAGTCGACGAAATTGCGCGCGTTGACGCGTATAATAGAAAAGCCTTGTATTGCGATGCGGGCATTTAGTAAAGTTGACATTACTAACTTTTGTGAATGTCTTGATTGAAGAACACTTGCATTCAAAGATGACAAGAGTTGAACAAATTAAGGATATGATAGAGAAGCGGTCCGAAGTATGACAAGAGGAGCATGCTTATCAAGGACCTAAATTACGTGACAATCGCGAACAAGGTTAACGACATAAAAAGCCCGTTAGGGCAAGCACTTACAGGTGCACATTTTAAGTTATTGCGTGAATAGTAATATGCAACAAATACGTAGAGGTTGAAAGTTGCATATGTAGATTAAAAACTTGGAAAGGCCCGAATAGAAAATCTATCCGGGATATTGTTTCCAAGAGAAACCAAATAGAGGCGTTACTTACAAAGGGCGTGGTGTGAAAACTATAAAAAGGTCGTGTATGTCATGTGTTAACCGCTTACTCTGGCCAAGTAAGTAGTGACATATGATACCATGAGTTTCTTATAGCGGGCACATTTACATCCGATGTAGTAAGGACGGGGTGAACGGGACTAATTAAAAAGTACCCAAATGAATCAGATAAGCAAAATATTTGATAATAATGTAAATGCACAACCGAGTGACGGAAGCGTATTACATTAGGACAATGAGCCCGAGTGAAGGGACAAAGAAGCATGTAAAATGATTTAGACAAGTATTGGGAGGGAGTGTACTTACACTCGAACCCAGAAAACGCAAGCATGTAAAATGATTTAGACAAGTATTGGGAGGGAGTGTACTTACACTCGAACCCAGAAAACGCAAGCATGTAAAATGATTTAGACAAGTATTGGGAGGGAGTGTACTTACACTCGAACCCAGAAAACGCAAGCATGTAAAATGATTTAGACAAGTATTGGGAGGGAGTGCACTTACACTCGAACCCAGAAAACGCAAACATGTAAAATGATTTAGACAAGCATTGGGTGGTAGTGTACTTACACTCGAACCCGGAAAATGCGAATATGTCCCTTAACGGGTCGTTTTTGTAAAACGTCAAACGTAAGGACAAAGTCAGAAAATTTCGCCCGGAAATAAACAAATGAAGCCTTAGACTACGGTCAAGGTCAACTAAAGCTCATAAGCGAAAATATACGATTTTAAACATAGCAAGACATGCTTTGAAGCTATATATGAATACATATATACATTTGAATGTAGATACAAATAAAAGATGATTTACGGGATCATCATAACCTACGGGATTAAACACAGTGTTAAGGTCTACGGGACCAGAATGACCCTTGGGTCACTAAAGGAAAAGGAAATAAACCTTAGTGTTTTCAGTAAAAAAGGGGGTGAAGACCTAAGGAAATAACCTACGAGGCTACGTGAAAGAACCTACGGGTTACTTAATAACGCGAGAGAACCAGTTGAAAATCCCCGCATAAAACTAAGACTGTAAAAGAATAAATTACAGACTGTCAATGTCCTGTTACGGAAAATTGACGAAAGATAAAGAGAAGATCTTAAACTAAAACCTTGGTTTTAGTAAGAAGTAACGTTTTTACGAATGAGAATCCTGATAGGAAAACTGAATATTAAGCATGAAAGGTTCAAGTCTTGACACCGATAGGCGCAAGACGTTATATTCAAAAAGTGATATTCCGGAAAGGAAATTTTGATATAAATTAAACATGATGTAACACGATCACGGTCAAGAAATGTAATGTGAAGTAGAATCACATTATAACCAAGCAAGCGGTAAAAAGTAACTGGACTAATAAGTCTAGTTAATGAGACCGGTTAAGGTCATTTAAATAAATTTGCTCGTTTGTAAGCGGTGGATTCGGTATAACTGAATCGAATAAATGAATTTGAAAACAAAAGAAATTGTTGCTAAAAGTGAAGGATTTCACTAAGGACCTTAAGACGGGTCAAAGTAACGGATTCATAAAGAATTCGATAGTATATGAAAGCGATGAATATGGCTAAGTTAATTAAACTAGTAGAAATAACGAGATTACGTTATTTCAAGTTGCATTGTATCATTTAAGATACGTAGATGATTATTAACCAAAAAGATATTACCATACTTCTCTGGTAATACTAATAATTGGTTAAAGTATAAGTAATGTTTTTAAAGATTCTCGGAACAAATGCATGGAGTTAAACTCAATGAATTATGTAAGAAAAGGTTTCGAGGACGAAACCTCTTTAAGGGGGGTAGACTTGTAACACCCCGAAAACGGGTTTGATAATCAAACTCCGTTAATACTGAAAGACGGGTAAAGTACCGTTAGTGGCAAAATTTACCTGGTAAATTTTAGGATTTAAATAATTAATCCTAATATTAAATAAAAAGTGAACAAAAGCTTTTAAGGAAATAAAATGGATAAAAGGCCCGGGTTAACGGGACTTAAAATAAACTTAGTCATAATTTCCCCCGAACCCACAAAGTTAACTAGGAATATTTAACCTAGTTAATAAGCGGGAAAATTGTTAAAAATAAGTAGGATGTGGCCTACTTAATAACGAACCAAACACGAGGGGTTAAAGCAGGATAACTAGAAAAGTTATTTAATTAAAACAAACACACACACACACACACACACACACACACAGTGTGTGTTCTGGATCGAGCTCAGGGGCGACCAAGAAGGGTGAAACCCTAAACTCTCACAAATCCATCAAATTGAAGGCCCAAATGGAGTCTAAATTCACAATTAAGCATGGATTAATGATCACCCAAGCTAGGGTATCATAAGGTATGTAAAATCTTGATGTTTGGTGAAGTTGAAAAAAATTGGATAATCATCCTAATCACGAATTAGGCATGGATTAGAGAAGCTATGGCTAGATTAATGATGTATACTTGCTTAGGAACGAAACCCTAAGTGAAAATCATACATAACATGCTATGAATTGAAGGATTTGATGAATTAACACACTTAGACAAGTGGGTTTTAATGTTATGATGATTTTGATGATATAACCATGCTTAGAATCAACATGCATGAAAACAAATAGAAGGTGTTCGATTTAACCATGAATTTGGGTACTTGTTCATATATGGTTGAAGTGGGTTTTGTTAGATATGATGAAACTATGAAGAACTTGAAGTAATATCACTTGTATGTGATTAACAAGTAAAATAGGAAGTAGGTTTTGATATAATAGTAAGGATGATGATAAGTCTATGTTTAAAATCATCATATTGGATAATAGAAACAAGGCACTCAAACAAATTTAGTGATTTGGGAACTTGTTCATACATGATTGAAATGGATTTTGAATGTTGTGATAAAATTTGGTAGCCATGTTCATGTAACTAAGTGTATAAGATCATGTTAGCTACTAATTGATAGATAGAGCTTGAATGTGCATTTATATGCTAAGGGGTGTTTGACTTTTAGTAGTCAAACCAACCATTAGTAAGATCGAATGATAAATTTGATAGAAAAATACGTAAGATGGAATAGTTATGATTAACAATGACTAAATTAACCATCTTATAAAATATGATGATAGTTTGACGCCTAACAAGCTAGGTGGAAGCTTGTGGATGAAGCGGGTCAAACGGAGCGCGTACGGAAAGAAAAGCGTGGCATGGATGCAAGGTAAGTATAGCTTACACTAGTCATATAGTTTAGAATGTCCCTTTGTTGTTTGATTTCGAACAAGACATATGGGACATTGAGATATGGTGTTTCCGGCGTGTAGTCGTACGGAACAAGATAACCAATAAGGGTAAAAATTGAAATTTGGACACTTGTTGACAATAATTATCGGTTTTTGAAGGATACATATTTCGTAAGCCTTAATAGGCCAAAAAGCGTTAAGAGGTGAATTATAGTTAAAACGACCGTGCGGTGTAAATTGGAACGAGTCGTGTAGACGAGATGGCAATAAGCTTTATCTCGCCAATATCATCGGTCATTTAGACCAACGGGTCAAAAGGTGAAAATATCACTTTTTGACAATATCGACTAATGGTTTGATGAGTTGTTTGATTTCAGAAATAAATATCGAGTGGATATTTACATCGCTATTACTTAGTAGATATCGAGGCAAGGTACTTAAATGGGTCTATGTAATGATCCGAGCCAGGTACGTATAATAAGATAACTCTCATTTAAATGTAAGACTAATGAGAGTTAAACGAAGTCTAGAATAAGTTTTGATTACCTTAATAGGTAAACCAAATGTTACGGATGATGGCCATTATATTTGAAAGGCCTAGTGCCCTTTCAAATAAAATCATAGTTAAAAGATCGGAGTTTGGGTTAAACAAGTAACTAAAAGTCATTCGTCGTAAATGAAGGACTAATGTTGACCAAAACGCCCTTGTAGGCTAAATTGAACAAACAACCCTTAAAGGTTGTTTGGAAACGAGTTTTACAATTAGATAATTACATAGGATGAGTATAGAAGTTGAAGGATGTAAAACGTTAGTCAAATGGCTCTATTTGAGTCTTTGTCGTAAAATAACGATTTGAAGGGTAAATTTTGATATATATAAGTCACCACATTGAATCCACCACAAATATAGCTGTGGTGGAAGATCCTTTGATAAGAAACGTGGACATTTGTATTTGGAAATAAATGAAAGCAATTGGTGCTTAAAATATGCTTAAATACCTCAAACAGGTCAAAATAAGCATATGGGTGAAAATGGGTTAAAGAAGACATATAATTCTATAATTGGAACCTAATATGTTAGACATCATTGAATTTAATAGATTTATGAGAATTAAGGGTCAAACAAACTTGTATGTTTGATAAAATCACGAACGGGTCAAATTTTTGGTAAAAGAGTAATAAGCCGAAGACTTAAAAGTCTTAAATTTTATCAAGCCGGATGTCGGATTGTAACTCCATATGATGGAGAATTAAATTACAATCATGTAGGAAGAAACGGTAGGTCAAACGGATAAGCGGTTTGAAAGATACGAAAGATTTCGTGTCGAAAACGGCAAAATGGAAGAAGCTGATGCAGAGTCCACCGTAACTTACGGTGGTACCGTAAGTTACGGTGGGGATTAAAAATGCTACGGTGGTTAGCTCCTGCCTTACGGTGGAGTGTTTTCAAATCAGGGCTGCCGTAAATTACGGTGTCCACCGTAATTTACGGTGGACCCTGATAAAAAATGTATTTTGATTAGTTTTGTTTCCCGGACTCGTTTAGATACATATTAAATCCCGTATGACTAAAACATTTCATGTTTTTATGAAATGTAGGTACTTTTGGATGCCGGAAGACGATCAAGCTCAACGTAGAACCGAACACGATAAAGACACATGCTTCCGCACTTTGCCTCGTCATAAATTTTAAATGATGAATCTGATCACGTTATGTCAAATAACTTATGATTTGTAAAAAGTTTTAATAAACCCGTATTTCCGATGTATATCTAATCATTAATTACATGATTATTTTCCCAAAATATTCCTTAAACCTTGATTTATAAGAACGGGTGTTACAAGTTGGTATCAGAGCCTTGGTTTAAGAGATTCAAGTATGGCGGGGAAAACCATGCTTGGACTTAAACCTTATGCTCTTAATAAAGATTGGTGTTCGGTTCGAGGCTTGATCGCAAATCCGGTAAGTACAAGTATGTTAATAGCTTAGCATGCTAAAGTGTTGTAAACAACACATAAGGCTATCGTATGACACACGATACCTAAATTAAATGATGAATACAGTCGACGAAATTGCGCGCGTTGACGCGTATAATAGAAAAGCCTTGTATTGCGATGCGGGTATTTAGTAAAGTTGACATTACTAACTTTCGTGAATGTCTTGATTGAAGAACACTTGCATTCAAAGATGACAAGAGTTGAACAAATTAAGGATATGATAGAGGAGCGGTCCGAAGTATGACAAGAGGAGCATGCTTATCAAGGACCTAAATTACGTGACAATCGCGAACAAGGTTAACGACATAAAAAGCCCGTTAGGGCAAGCACTTACAGGTGCGCATTTTATGTTATTACGTGAATAGTAATATGCAACAAATACGTAGAGGTTGAAAGTTGCATATGTAGATTAAAAACTTGGAAAGGCCAGAATAGAAAATCTATCCGGGGTATTGTTTCCAAGAGAAACCAAATAGAGGCGTTACTTACAAAGGGCGTGGTGTGAAAACTATAAAAAGGTCGTGTATGTCATGTGTTAACCGCTTACTCTGGCCAAGTAAGTAGTGACATATGATACCATGAGTTTCTTATAGCGGGCACATTTACATCCGATGTAGTAAGGACGGGGTGAACGGGACTAATTAAAAAGTACCCAAATGAATCAGATAAGCAAAATATTTGATAATAATGTAAACGCACAACCGAGTGACGGAAGCGTATTACATTAGGAAAATGATCCCGAGTGAAGGGACAAAGAAGCATGTAAAATGATTTAGACAAGTATTGGGAGGGAGTGTACTTACACTCGAACCCAGAAAACGCAAGCATGTAAAATGATTTAGACAAGTCTTGGGAGGGAGTGTACTTACACTCGAACCCAGAAAACGCAAGCATGTAAAATGATTTAGACAAGTATTGGGAGGGAGTGTACTTACACTCGAACCCAGAAAACACAAGCATGTAAAATGATTTAGACAAGTATCGGGAGGGAGTGCGCTTACACTCGAACCCAGAAAACGCAAACATGTAAAATGAGTGTTTTTTTTGGTGTCTAATCCGCATATATATCACCATTGCCCTTGATTTTCTTGACTGTATATCTCTTAAATGTGGACATATACACGTGTGATTTAGTTTACGAAGATTTTTCAATGCCGAGAACCTCGATCAGAGAGTAAAAAAGGCGTAAGGTTCACAATGGTGTAAAATTAAAATGGGATATACCTGGCTAGGATTCGAGTTACAGGAACAAGGGCCAAACCAACCACCCAAGAATGGAATCGTCGCGCGAAAACACTTGACAACCTCCTAGAAGCAGCTTTTTTTACCACCAGACCTTTCTCCATCAATTAGGAATCTGATGCCGTCACTAAACACATTCCTTAAATTGTAGCCATTTGTTGAGTGTTTTTTTTGGTGTCTAATCCGCTTATATATCACCATTGCCCTTGATTTTCTTGACTGTATATCTCTTAAATGTCCACATATACACGTGTGATTTAGTTTAAGAAGATTTTTCAATGCCGAGAACCTCGATCAGAGAGTAAAAAAGGCGTAAGGTTCACAATGGTGTAAAATTAAAATGGGATATACCGGGCTAGGATTCGAGTGACAGGAACAAGGGCAAAACCAACCACCCAAAAATGGAATCGTCGAGCGAAAACACTTGACAACCTCCTAGAAGCAGCTTTTCTTGCCACCAGACCTTTCTCCATCAATTAGGAATCTGATGCCGTCACTAAACACATTCCTTAAATTGTAGCCATTTGTTGAGTGCTTTTTTTTGGTGTCTAATCCGCATATATATCACCATTGCCCTTGATTTTCTTAACTGTGTATCTCTTAAATGTCAACATATACACGTGTGATTTAATTTACGAAGATTTTTCAATGCCGAGAACCTTGATCAGAGAGTAAAAAAGGCGTAAGGTCCACAACGGTGTAAAATTAAAATGGGATATACCGGGTTAGGATTCGAGTTACAGGAACAAGGGCCAAACCAACCACCCAAGAATGGAATCGTCGAGCGAAAATACTTGACAACTACCTAGAAGCAACTTTTCTTGCCACCAGACCTTTCTCCATCAATTAGGAATCTGATGCCGTCACTAAACACATTCCTTAAATTGTAGCCATTTGTTGAGTGTTTTTTTTGGTGTTTAATCCGCATATATATCAACATTGCCCTTGATTTTCTTGACTGTATATCTCTTAAATGTCAACATATACACGTGTGATTTAGTTTACGAAGATTTTTCAATGCCGAGAACCTCGATCAGAGAGTAAAAAAGGCGTAAGGTTCACAATGGTGTAAAATTAAAATGTGATATACCGGGCTAGGATTCGAGTTACAGGAACAAGGGCCAAACCAACCACCCAAGAATGGAATCGTCAAGCGAAAAAACTTGACAACCTCCTAGAAGCAGCTTTTCTTGCCACCAGACGTTTCTCCATCAATTAGGAATCTGATGCCGTCACTAAACACATTCCTTAAATTGTAGCCATTTGTTGAGTGCTTTTTTTGGTGTCTAATCCGCATATATATCACCATTTCCCTTGATTTTCTTAACTGTGTATCTCTTAAATGTCAACATATACACGTGTGATTTAGTTTACGAAGATTTTTCAATGCCGAGAGCCTCGATCAGAGAGTAAAAAAGGCGTAAGGTCCACAACGGTGTAAAATTAAAATGGGATATACCGGGCTAGGATTCGAGTTACAGGAACAAGGGCCAAACCAACCACCCAAGAATGGAATCGTCGAGCGAAAACACTTGACAACTACCTAGAAGCAACTTTTCTTGCCACCAGACCTTTCTCCATCAATTAGGAATCTGATGTCGTCAATAAACACATTCCTTAAATTGTAGCCATTTGTTGAGTGTTTTTTTGGTGTTTAATCCGCATATATATCAACATTGCCCTTGATTTTCTTGACTGTATATCTCTTAAATGTCAACATATACACGTGTGATTTAGTTTACAAAGATTTTTCAATGCCGAGAACCTCGATCAGAGAGTAAAAAAGGAGTAAGGTTCACAATGGTGTAAAATTAAAATGTGATATACCGGACTAGGATTCGAGTTACAGGAACAAGGGCCAAACCAACCACCCAAGAATGGAATCGTCGAGCGAAAACAATTGACAACCTCCTAGAAGCAGCTTTTCTTGCCACCAGACCTTTATCCATCAATTAGGAATTTGATGCAGTCACTAAACACATTCCTTAAATTGTAACCATTTGTTGAGTGTTTTTTTGGTGTCTAATCCGTATATATTTCACCATTGCCCTTGATGTTCTTGACTGTATATCTCTTAAATGTCAACATATACACGTGTGATTTAGTTTACGAAGATTTTTCAATACCGAGAACGTCGATCAGAGAGTAAAAAAGGCGTAAGGTTCACAATGGTGTAAAATTAAAATGGGATATACCGGGCTAGGATTCGAGTTACAGGAACAAGGGCCAAACCAACCGCCCAAGAATGGACTCGTCGAGCGAAAACACTTGACAACCTTCTAGAAGCAGCTTTTCTTGCCACCAGACCTTTTCCATCAATTAGAAATCTGATGGCGTCACTAAACACATTACTTAAATTGTAGCCATTTGTTGAGTGTTTTTTTTTGTGTCTAATCCGCATAGATATCACCATTGCCCTTGATTTTCTTGACTGTATGTCTCTTAAATGTCAACATATACACGTGTGATTTAGTTTACGAAGATTTTTCAATACCGAGAACCTCGATCAGAGAATAAAAAAGGCGTAAGGTTCACAATGGTGTAAAATTAAAATGGGATATACCGGGCTAGGATTCGAGTTACAGGAACAAGGGCAAAACCAACCACCCAAAAATGGAATCGTCGAGCGAAAACACTTGACAACCTCCTAGAAGCAGCTTTTCTTGCCACCAGAGCTTTCTCCATCAATTAGGAATCTGATGCCGTCACTAAACACATTCCATAAATTGTAGCCATTTGTTGAGTGTTTTTTTTGGTGTCTAATCCGCATATATATCACTATTTCCCTTGATTTTCTTAACTGTATATCTCTTAAATGTCAACATATACACGTGTGATTTAGTTTACGAAGATTTTTCAATGCCGAGAGCCTCGATCAGAGAGTAAAAAAGGCGTAAGGTTCACAATGGTGTAAAATTAAAATAGGATATACCGGGCTTGGATTCGAGTTACAGGAACAAGGGCCAAACCAACCACCCAAGAAAGGACTCGTCGAGCGAAAACACTTGACTACCTCCTAGAAGCAGCTTTTCTTGCCACCAGACCTTTCTCCGTCAATTAGAAATTTGATGCCGTCACTAAACACATTCCTTAAATTGTAGCCATTTGTTGAGTGTTTTTTTGGTGTCTAATCCGTATAGATATCACATTGCCCTTGATTTTCTTGACTGTATATCTCTTAAATGTCAACATATACACGTGTGATTTAGTTTACAAAGATTTTTCAATGCCGAGAACCTCGATCAGAGAGTAAAAAAGGCGTAAGGTTCACAATGGTGTAAAATTAAAATGTGATATACCGGGCTAGGATTCGAGTTACAGGAACAAGGGCCAAACCAACCACCCAAGAATGGAATCGTCGAGCGAAAACAATTGACAACCTCCTAGAAGCAGCTTTTCTTGCCACCAGACCTTTATCCATCAATTAGGAATCTGATGCCGTCACTAAACACATTCCATAAATTGTAGCCATTTGTTGATTGTTTTTTTTGGTGTCTAATCCGTATAGATATCACATTGCCCTTGATTTTCTTAACTGTATCTCTCTTAAATGTCAACATATACACGTGTGATTTAGTTTACGAAGATTTTTCAATGCCGAGAGCCTCGATCAGAGAGTAAAAAAGGCGTAAGGTTCACAATGGTGTAAAATTAAAATAGGATATACCGGGCTTGGATTCGAGTTACAGGAACAAGGGCCAAACCAACCACCCAAGAAAGGACTCGTCGAGCGAAAACACTTGACAACCTCCTAGAAGCAGTTTTTCTTGCCACCAGACCTTTCTCCGTCAATTAGGAATCTGATGCCGTCACTAAACACATTCCTTAAATTGTAGCCATTTGTTGAGTGTTTTTTTTGGTGTTTAATCCGCATATATATCAACATTGCCCTTGATTTTCTTGACTGTATATCTCTTAAATGTCAACATATACACGTGTGATTTAGTTTACGAAGATTTTTCAATGCCGAGAACCTCGATCAGAGAGTAAAAAAGGCGTAAGATTCACAATGGTGTAAAATTAAAATGGGATATACCGGGCTAGGATTCGAGTTACAGGAACAAGGGCAAAACCAACCACCCAAAAATGGAATCGTCGAACGAAAACACTTGACAACCTCCTAGAAGCAGCTTTTCTTGCCACCAGACCTTTCTCCATCAATTAGGAATCTGATGCCGTCACTAAACACATTCCTTAAATTGTAGCCATTTGTTGATTACTTTTTTTTTGGTGTCTAATCCGCATATTTATCACCATTGCCCTTGATTTTCTTAACTGTGTATCTCTTAAATGTCAACATATACACGTATGATTTAGTTTACGAAGATTTTTCAATGCCGAGAACCTCGATCAGAGAGTGAAAAAGGCGTAAGGTCCACAACGGTGTAAAATTAAAATGGGATATACCAGGCTAGGATTCGAGTTACAGGAACAAGGGCCAAACCAACCACCCAAGAATGGAATCGTCGAGCGAAAACAATTGACAACCTCTAGAAGCAGCTTTTCTTGCCACCAGACCTTTATCCATCAATTAGGAATTTGATGCAGTCACTAAACACATTCCTTAAATGGTAGCCATTTGTTGAGTGTTTTTTTGGTGTCTAATCCGTATATATATCACCATTGCCCTTGATTTTCTTGACTGTATATCTCTTAAATGTCAACATATACACGTGTGATTTAGTTTACGAAGATTTTTCAATACCGAGAACCTCTATCAGAGAGTAAAAAAGTCGTAAGGTTCACAATGGTGTAAAAATAAAATGGGATATACCGGGCTAGGATTCGAGTTACAGGAACAAGGGCCAAACCAACCACCCAAGAATGGACTCGTCGAGCGAAAGCACTTGACAACCTCCTAGAAGCAGCTTTTCTTGCCACCAGACCTTTCTCCATCAATTAGAAATCTGATGCCGTCACTAAACTCATTCCTTAAATTGTAGCCATTTGTTGAGTGTTTTTTTTTGTGTCTAATCCGCATAGATATCACCATTGCCCTTGATTTTCTTGACTGTATGTCTCTTAAATGTCAACATATACACGTGTGATTTAGTTTACGAAGATTTTTCAATACCGAGAACCTCGATCAGAGAATAAAAAAGGCGTAAGGTTCACAATGGTGTAAAATTAAAATGGGATATACCGGGCTAGGATTCGAGTTAAAGGAAAAAGGGCAAAACCAACCACCCAAAAATGGAATCGTCGAGCGAAAACACTTGACAACCTCCTAGAAGCAGCTTTTCTTGCCACCAGACCTTTCTCCATCAATTAGAAATTTGATGCCGTCACTAAACACATTCCTTAAATTGTAGCCATTTGTTGTGTGTTTTTTTGGTGTCTAATCCGTATAGATATCACCATTGCCCTTGACTTTCTTGACTGTATATCTCTTAAATGTCAACATATACACGTGTGATTTAGTTTACGAAGATTTTTCAATGCCGAGAACCTCGATCAGAGGGTAAAAAAGGCGTAAGGTTCACAATGGTGTAAAATTAATATGGGATATACCGGGCTAGGATTCGAGTTACAGGAACAAGGGCCAAACCAACCACCCAAGAATAGAATCGTCGAGCGAAAACACTTGACAACCTCATAGAAGCAGCTTTTCTTGCCACCAGACCTTTCTCCATCAATTAGGAATCTGATGCCGTCACTAAACACATTCCTTAAATTGTAGCCATTTGTTGAGTGTTTTTTTTGGTGTCTAATCCGTATATATATCACCACTGCCTTGATTTTCTTGACTGTATATCTCTTAAATGTGGACATATACACATGTGATTTAGTTTACGAAGATTTATCAATGCCGAGAACCTCGATCAGAGAGTAAAAAAGGCGTAAGGTTCACAATGGTGTAAAATTAAAATGGGATATACCTGGCTAGGATTCGAGTTACAGGAACAAGGGCCAAACCAACCACCTAAGAATGGAATCGTCGTGCGAAAACACTTGACAACCTCCTAGAAGCAGCTTTTCTTACCACCAGACCTTTCTCCATCAATTAGGAATCTGATGCCGTCACTAAACACATTCCTTAAATTGTAGCCATTTGTTGAGTGTTTTTTTTGGTGTCTAATCCTCTTATATATCACCATTGCCCATGATTTTCTTGACTGTATATCTCTTAAATGTCAACATATACACGTGTGATTTAGTTTAAGAAGATTTTTCAATGCCGAGAACCTCGATCAGAGAGTAAAAAAGGCGTAAGGTTCACAATGGTGTAAAATTAAAATGGGATATACCGGGCTAGGATTCGAGTTACAGGAACAAGGGCAAAACCAACCACCCAAAAATGGAATCATCGAGTGAAAACACTTGACAACCTCCTAGAAGCAGCTTTTCTTGCCACCAGACCTTTCTCCATCAATTAGGAATCTGATGCCGTCACTAAACACATTCCTTAAATTGTAGTCATTTGTTGAGTGTTTTTTTTGGTGTCTAATCCGCATATATATCACTGTTGCCCTTGATTTTCTTAACTGTATATCTCTTAAATGTCAACATATACACGTGTGATTTTGTTTACGAAGATTTTTCAATACCGAGAACCTCGACCAGAGAGTAAAAAAGGCGTAAGGTTCACAATGGTGTAAAATTAAAATGGGATATACCGGTCTAGGTTTCGAGTTACAGGAACAAGGGCCAAACCAACCACCCAAGAATGGACTCGTTGAGCGAAAACACTTGACAACCTCCTAGAAGCAGCTTTTCTTGCCACCAGACCTTTCTCCATCAATTAGAAATCTGATGCCGTCACTAAACACATTCCTTAAATTGTCGCCATTTGTTGAGTGTTTTTTTGGTGTCTAATCCGCATAGATATCATCGTTGCCCTTGATTTTCTTGACTGTATATCTCTTAAATGTCAACATATACACGTGTGATTTAGTTTACGAAGATTTTTCAATGCCGAGAACCTCGATCAGAGAGTAAAAAAGGCGTAAGGTTCACAATGGTGTAAAATTAAAATGGGATATACCGGGCTAGGATTCGAGTTACAGGAACAAGGGCCAAACCAACCACCCAAGAATAGAATCGTCGAGCGAAAACACTTGACAACCTCCTAGAAGCAGCTTTTCTTACCACCAGACCTTTCTCCATCAATTAGGAATCTGATGCCGTCACTAAACACATTCCTTAAATTGTAGCCATTTGTTGAGTGTTTTTTTTGGTGTCTAATCCGCTTATATATCACCATTGCCCATGATTTTCTTGACTGTATATCTCTTAAATGTCAACATATACACGTGTGATTTAGTTTACGAAGATTTTTCAATGCCGAGAACCTCGATCAGAGAGTAAAAAAGGCGTAAGGTTCACAATGGTGTAAAATTAAAATGGGATATACCGGGCTAGGATTCGAGTTACAGGAACAAGGGCCAAACCAACCACCCAAGAATAGAATCGTCGAACGAAAACACTTGACAACCTCATAGAAGCAGCTTTTCTTGCCACAGGACCTTTCTCCATCAATTAGGAATCTGATGCCGTCACTAAACACATTCCTTAAATTGTAGTCATTTGTTGAGTGTTTTTTTTGGTGTCTAATCCGCATATATATCACTGTTGCCCTTGATTTTCTTAACTGTATATCTCTTAAATGTCAACATATACACGTGTGATTTTGTTTACGAAGATTTTTCAATACCGAGAACCTCGATCAGAGAGTAAAAAAGGCGTAGGGTTCACAATGGTGTAAAATTAAAATGGGATATACCGGTCTAGGTTTCGAGTTACAGGAACAAGGGCCAAACCAACCACCCAAGAATGGACTCGTCGAGCGAAAACACTTGACAACCTCCTAGAAGCAGCTTTTCTTGCCACCAGACCTTTCTCCATCAATTAGAAATCTGATGCCGTCACTAAACACATTCCTTAAATTGTCGCCATTTGTTGAGTGTTTTTTTGGTGTCTAATCCGCATAGATATCACCGTTGCCCTTGATTTTCTTGACTGTATATCTCTTAAATGTCAACATATACACGTGTGATTTAGTTTACGAAGATTTTTCAATGCCGAGAACCTCGATCAGAGAGTAAAAAAGGCGTAAGGTTCACAATGGTGTAAAATTAAAATGGGATATACCGGGCTAGGATTCGAGTTACAGGAACAAGGGCCAAACCAACCACCCAAGAATAGAATCGTCGAGCGAAAACACTTGACAACCTCATAGAAGCAGCTTTTCTTGCCACCAGACCTTTCTCCATCAATTAGGAATCTGATTCCGTCACTAAACACATTCCTTAAATTGTAGTCATTTGTTGAGTGTTTTTTTTGGTGTCTAATCCGCATATATATCACCACTGCCCTTGATTTTCTTGACTGTATATCTCTTAAATGTGGACATATACACGTGTGATTTAGTTTACGAAGATTTGTCAATGCCGAGAACCTCGATCAGAGAGTAAAAAAGGCGTAAGGTTCACAATGGTGTAAAATTAAAATGGGATATACCTGGCTAGGATTCGAGTTATAGGAACAAGGGCCAAACCAACCACCCAAGAATGGAATCGTCGCGCGAAAACACTTGACAACCTCCTAGAAGCAGCTTTTCTTACCACCAGACCTTTCTCCATCAATTAGGAATCTGATGCCGTCACTAAACACATTCCTTAAATTGTAGCCATTTGTTGAGTGTTTTTTTTGGTGTCTAATCCGCCTATATATCACCATTGCCCTTGATTTTCTTGACTGTATATCTCTTAAATGTCAACATATACACGTGTGATTTAGTTTAAGAAGATTTTTCAATGCCGAGAACCTCGATCAGAGAGTAAAAAAGCCGTAAGGTTCACAATGGTGTAAAATTAAAATGGGATATACCGGGCTAGGATTCGAGTTACAGGAACAAGGGCCAAACCAACCACCCAAAAATGGAATCGTCGAGCAAAAACACTTGACAACCTCCTAGAAGCAGCTTTTCTTGCCACCAGACCTTTCTCCATCAATTAGAAATCTGATGCCGTCACTAAACACATTCCTCAAATTGTAGCCATTTGTTGAGTGTTTTTTTTTTGTGTCTAATCCGCATATATATCACCACTGCCCTTGATTTTCTTGACTGTATATCTCTTAAATGTGGACATATACACGTGTGATTTAGTTTACGAAGATTTTTCAATGCCGAGAACCTCGATCAGAGAGTAAAAAAGGCGTAAGGTTCACAATGGTGTAAAATTAAAATGGGATATACCTGGCTAGGATTCGAGTTACAGGAACAAGGGCCAAACCAACCACCCAAGAATGGAATCGTCGCGCGAAAACACTTGACAACCTCCTAGAAGCAACTTTTCTTACCACCAGACCTTTCTCCATCAATTAGGAATCTGATGCCGTCACTAAACACATTCCTTAAATTATAGCCATTTGTTGAGTGTTTTTTTTGGTGTCTAATCCGCTTATATATCACCATTGCCCTTGATTTTCTTGACTGTATATCTCTTAAATGTCAACATATAAACGTGTGATTTAGTTTAAGAAGATTTTTCAATGCCGAGAACCTCGATCAGAGAGTAAAAAAAGGCGTAAGGTTCACAATGGTGTAAAATTAAAATGAGATATACCGGGCTAGGATTCGAGTTACAGGGACAAGGGAAAAACGAACCACTCAAAAATGGAATCGTCGAGCGAAAACACTTGACAACCTCCTAGAAGCAGCTTTTCTTGCCACCAGACCTTTCCCCATCAATTAGGAATCTGATGCCGTCACTAAACACATTCCTTAAATTGTAGCCATTTGTTGAGTGTTTTTTTTGGTGTCTAATCCGCATATATATCACTGTTGCCCTTGATTTTCTTAACTGTATATCTCTTAAATGTCAACATATACACGTTTGATTTTGTTTACGAAGATTTTTCAATACCGAGAACCTCGATCAGAGAGTAAAAAAGGCGTAAGGTTCACAATGTAGTAAAATTAAAATTGAATATACCGGGCTAGGATTCGAGTTACAGGAACAAGGGCCAAACCAACCACCCAAGAATGGAATCGTCGAGCGAAAACAATTGACAACCTCCAAGAAGCAGCTTTTCTTGCCACCAGACCTTTCTCCATCAATTAGGAATCTGATGCCGTCACTAAACACATTTCTTAAATTGTAGCCATTTGTTGAGTGTTTTTTTTTGTGTTTAATCCGCATATATATCAACATTTCCCTTGATTTTCTTGACTGTATATCTCTTAAATGTCAACATATACACGTGTGATTTAGTTTACAAAGATTTTTCAATGCCGAGAACCTCGATCAGAGAGTAAAAAAGGCGTAAGGTTCACAATGGTGTAAAATTAAAATGTGATATACCGGGCTAGGATTCGAGTTACAGGAACAAGGGCCAAACCAACCACCAAAGAATGGAATCGTCGAGCGAAAACAATTGACAACCTCCTAGAAGCAGCTTTTCTTGCCACCAGACCTTTCTCCATCAATTAGGAATCTGATGCCGTCACTAAACACATTTCTTAAATTGTAGCCATTTGTTGAGTGTTTTTTTTGGTGTTTAATCCGTATATATATCACCATTGCCCTTGATTTTCTTGACTGTATATCTCTTAAATGTCAACATATACATGTGTGATTTAGTTTACGAAGATTTTTCAATACCGAGAACCTCTATCAGAGAGTAAAAAAGGCGTAAGGTTCACAATGGTGAAAAATTAAAATGGGATATACCGGGCTAGGATTCGAGTTACAGGAACAAGGGCAAACCCAACCACCCAAGAATGGACTCGTCGAGCGAAAACATTTGACAACCTCCTAGAAGCAGCTTTTCTTGCCACCAGACCTTTCTCCATCAATTAGAAATCTGATGCCGTCACTAAACACATTCCTTAAATTGTAGCCATTTGTTGAGTGTTTTTTTTTGTGTCTAATCCGCATGGATATCACCATTGCCATTGATTTTCTTGACTGTATGTCTCTTAAATGTCAACATATACACGCGTGATTTAGTTTACGAAGATTTTTCAATACCGAGAACCTCGATCAGAGAATAAAAAAGGCGTAAGGTTCACAATGGTGTAAAATTAAAATGGGATATACCGGGCTAGGATTCGAGTTACAAGAACAAGGGCAAAACCAACCACCCAAAAATGGAATCGTCGAGCGAAAACTCTTGACAACCTCCTAGAAGCAGCTTTTCTTGCCACCAGAGCTTTCTCCATCAATTAGGAATCTGATGCCGTCACTAAACACATTCCTTAAATTGTAGCCATTTGTTGAGTGTTTTTTTTGGTGTCTAATACGCATATATATCACTATTGCCCTAGATTTTCTTAATTGTATATCTCTTAAATGTCAACATATACACGTGTGATTTAGTTTACGAAGATTTTTCAATGCCGAGAGCCTCGATCAGAGAGTAAAAAAGGCGTAAGGTTCACAATGGTGTAAAATTAAAATAGGATATACCGGGCTTGGATTCGAGTTACAGGAACAAGGGCCAAACCAACCACCCAAGAAAGGACTCGTCGAGCGAAAACACTTAACAACCTCCTAGAAGCAGCTTTTCTTGCCACCAGACCTTTCTCCATCAATTAGAAATTTGATGCCGTCACTAAACACATTCCTTATATTGTAGCCATTTGTTGAGTGTTTTTTTGGTGTCTAATCCGTATAGATATCACCATTGCCCTTGACTTTCTTGACTGTATATCTCTTAAATGTCAACATATACACGTGTGATTTAGTTTACGAAGATTTTTCAATGCCGAGAACCTCGATCAGAGAGTAAAAAAGGCGTAGGTTTCACAATGGTGTAAAAGTAAAATGGGATATACCGGGCTAGGATTCGAGTTACAGGAACAAGGGCCAAACCAACCACCCAAGAATAGACTCGTCGAGCGAAAACACTTGACAACCTCCTAGAAGCAGCTTTTCTTGCCACCAGTCCTTTCTCCATCAATTAGAAATCTGATGCCGTCACTAAACACATTCCTTAAATTGTAGCCATTTGTTGAGTGTTTTTTTGGTGTCTAATCCGCATAGATATAACCGTTGCCCTTGATTTTCTTGACTGTATATCTCTTAAATGTCAACATATACACGTGTGATTTAGTTTACGAAGATTTTTCAATGCTGAGAACCTCGATCAGAGAGTAAAAAAGGCGTAAGGTTCACAATGGTGTAAAATTAAAATGGGATATACCCGGCTAGGATTCGAGTTACAGGAACAAGGGCCAAACCAACCACCCGAGAATGGAATCGTCGCGCAAAAACACTTGACAACCTCCTAGAAGCAGCTTTTCTTACCACCAGACCTTTCTCCATTAATTAGGAATCTGATGCCGTCACTAAACACATTCCTTAAATTGTAGCCAATTGTTGAGTGTTTTTTGGTGTCTAATCCGCATATATATCACCACTGCCCTTGATTTTCTTGACTGTATATCTCTTAAATGTGGACATATACACGTGTGATTTAGTTTACGAAGATTTTTCAATGCCGAGAACCTCGATCAGAGAGTAAAAAAGGCGTAAGGTTCACAATGGTGTAAAATTAAAATGGGATATACCTGGCTAGGATTCCAGTTACAGGAACAAGGTCCAAACCAACCACCCAAGATTGGAATCGTCGCGCGAAAACACTTGACAACCTCCTAGAAACAGCTTTTCTTGCCACCAGACCTTTCTCCATCAATTAGAAATCTGATGCCGTCACTAAACACATTCTGTGACACCTGTGTCACTTCAACCATCAAACAAATGCCAAACCAATGAAATATTGTATTTCATGCTTGGGATTTGTAAAAATATGTGTATCGTTTACACATATCAACTCTTGTTCGATTTCAAGCTCTAAATCGCTTTCTGGAAGGTTATACGCGCACTGATGCGTAAATATAACCAGTTTAATCCAACGAACACTCCGGAATAGTGAAATAGGCTTAACATACCTTAAATAACCTTTACATAACTTATATTTAAGTTTTGGAAGGTTTGGTGTGGTGAAATCAAGTTTAATCGCTTATAGGGACTAAAGTTGACAAACTGCGAAAGTATGCCAATTTGAACTGTAACAGATATTCCGGAACATGAACATAAGTTAAACATACCATAAATATCCTTTACATAGCTTAGAAATAGGCTTTGAGGGGTTCGGTATGCTAAAATAAACTTTTGGGTCATTCAGGGACTAAAAGTGTCAAAAAGTGCACAAGTTTGCATTTTCGCGCATAACTTACGTTCTGAATACATCCGGACATCCAAAAATTTATGTAAGCACTAAAATATTTTATTTTAGTGTTCGCCATAAGAAAAATCCATTCGTCGCGTCATTTGGTTCGTTTTTCGCGCTTATGCGCATTCCGTCGTAATTAAGCGAACATCGCGTTCGTACGGCCAAACGAACCGACATCCATCATATTTTTGAACATATTTTAAGTTCCCTATACTTTAACTTCATTTTAGAGCTTTGAAATGGGGTTAACGGGCCTTAAACGTGTCGAAAATGGGCTGATTGCAATGTAGGGACCAAAAGTGTAAATCTGCCAAACTATGGCCTAGCGGTGCGCTACACTTTTAACGTAGCGGTGCGCTAGCCTGTCTGCAGACCAGATGCAGTGTATTAACAGCCTGTTTGCAGCTGTTTGATCCACCACCACATGTTCTAAATTGCTTAGTCATCAGATAAGGATCATATTTAGCTTCCATAACCTTCCAACAAGTGTACGCACATGATTCAATCACGTTATTCCATGAAACGATCCTAACGGTTCGGGTATTCCTATAAATACCCATCCACCCCATTGCTAAACTTACAAGAACTTTGATTTGAGAAACTCTAAGTTGAAACTATTGTTTCATACCTGAGATTTTTGAATCGAGGTTAGCATTCGGGGACCCTTCGTAAGTATTCTTTCGTTCTTTTCCTTATTTTATTGCTTTTCGAGTCAGAAAGTCAAACTTTGTTTGACTTTCAGCGTTGACCAGTAATGGTCAATGCGAAGTTCGTTTGAACTTCGCAACGTGAGTGTAATCACGTTGGTTATAGTCCCTTGGGACTATGCCTACTGATTACCACGTTGTCTAGGGTCGTAGGGTAAGCGATCTAATAAATCGCTTATACCTCGAACCCGACCCAGTTTGGTCGATCATTAGGATCCGACCAAATACATTAGGTGACCATAGTGTATAGGTAATAACCTTCTGAGGTTATACCTTATGGTCACATCGTTTAAGTAGTTGTATGATAGGTAGTTTATATGCCTTAGGTAAATTACCAGAATACCCTTTTCATGTATAATTGGTAATTAAGCATATGTAACCTAAACTTTTGTCACATAACTGATTATGTAACATGTTTAGGCATATAACACTTGTCATAGGACTAGTTAGGCGGTCCGAACGCGTTTCACGCGAACGACGCGTTAAAGTAGCATAAGCTACCTAAACGGGTCGTAATGGGTAAAAAACACTTAGGTTAAGTTTCATTTAGTATGTAGGCTTTGTTAAACCAAATGACACGAGTCTCTACACTCGTTTGGTTTACAAACCCTAATGCTACCCAATCTTCCGATCTAGGTCCGGTTTATTAACATAGTTACCTATATTAGGTGCCGTTTGATATCCGTGATCTCTAGCTTTGTTTGGTTGTTACTCAAGGACTACTGAGCAATCTCAAGTGAGTACATAGACCCCTCTTTTACTGTTTTCCAAACTGTTTTGGGGTGAAACACATGTGCCTACTTGTTACTTTCAAGCTTTCCTGTTTTCACATCATATACTTGCTATGTTCATTAGTACAATTATAGTACATGTTTTACATTACATTTAATGCTACGTATGTCTATTGTTGTATACGTAGTACAGGTCGCATGCTACGTATGTCTATTGTTGTATACGTAGTACAGGTCACATGCTACGTATGTCTATTGTTGCATACTTAGTACAGGTCACATGCTACGTATGTCTATTGTCGCATGCTTAGTACATTTGTTATTCATCACATGCTTACATTTTGGATACATATTACATGATTTACATTAGACATGAACATTTTACTTTGATAGTTTGGTTTGAGTAAGTGATTAAGTAACGAGGCGTGTGTAATATGATACAAGCATGGTGGATACGCCGCTGGTACTTCCTATATATAAGTGTTTGTATGGTATTACATATCGTAGCGTTATTTGAATCATTTCAGTTTGAGACATAGAACATTTTATACAAATAACATACTTTTCACAATACATTGTTTTACAAACAACTTATCTTATACAAACTCAGTTTACAATGGTTATTCATTTAACCATACATTATTCACTTATTTATACATATCATCTGAACTCATTGTTTTTCAAATGATTTACAAAACAAAGCAAACTAAAAGGTTCATGACTAAACATTTTCTCAAACATAAGTCATGAAACCTATTTTCACAAAACCTATGTATCTCACAGGCATTTTTATGCTGACGTACCTATTTTCACATGTGTTTTTCAGGAGCTGTTGCATAAGAGGATCAAGATACACATAGGCAGACTTGGGCTTTAGTGACAATAAAAGATGCAAGACTAGTTAATTATGTTGTATTTCCTTGTTTGTTAAGACATTGCAACACTTTTAATCAATAAAACGAAACTTCAATTGCCATGGATTTGAAACAATTAATTCTGTTACAACACTCCCCGACATTTCCGCCACGTTTTGTATGTTCTACGTGGTCGGGGTGTGACAGAAAAGATGGTATCAGAGCCAATGGTTATAGGGAATTAGGTTATTAGTAATGCTTTGACCTAGTCTATAACCTTCTTAGGACCCTAACGCGAGTTTACTTGCGTTTAATCATAAAACAATACCGTCACCTATCCTTAGGCGACGACCACAACAAGAACATAAATTTCAAAACCGCTTTGAAAACTAATCATCTGTTCTAGGATGATTGATTACTAGGTTTTGAACCCTCTGTTATATGGTTTTGAATCCCTTTGAATTTTCAAAAAAAATCTCGTCAAGGTTTTGGGTTTTAAATAATGTGAACACGTGCAAACTGGAAGGGTGAATGCCTGTATTCTGGGTTTTCTGTCTAGGCAAGCACTTCGTATACATCTCATCAGACGCGAGACCAGTTGTGCTTACCTGGGAATTCTTGGGATGAGTGTTCACTTATAGGCGAGCATGTCTTCGTGATACATTATTTTTGACCTATTTACTTTGATAAATCACTAGGGTCGTTTGTTGCTTTGTAGTAACAAACAAATGACCACTATCCTTGCTTTCATCAGATTTGTTTCATCTCATTCATTTCGTCTAATTCTCTCACTCGTTTCCTTTCATGTTCTCCTCTTTTAGAATGCCTCCACGACGCGAAAATCCAGTATCTGTTGACGAGCTGGCAGCTGTCATTACACAGCAAATGACTGCTGCAATCCCGATCATCGTTGCCCAATGTCACCAAGCTATCAACAACAATATTGCCCCATGCAACTTCAAGACGTTCAACTCGGCTAAGCCATCAAAGTTTTCTGGGTCTCAAGGAGCGACTGCACTTCTGCAATGGTTCGAGAGTCTAGAGAGCACCTTCAGGCATGTTCAATGCCCAAATGATCGAAAGGTAGATTTTGCATCTAGTGTCTTTGAGAAACGAGCTTTGACGTGGTGGAACGGTGTGGTGAGAGATAGGGGTGCCGAAGTAGCACTGGCTCAAACGTGGGAAGAACTTCGAGCACTAATGATGAAGGAATTCTGTCCTCGTCACGAGATCAGGACCTTGGAAAGAGAATTCGACGATCTCAAGCAAGACAGCGGTGAACATCGAGCATACACCGATCGCTATGAGGAGCTAAGCCTGTTGTGTCCTACCATGGTTACACCTTTGGATAAGGCGATCGAAAAATACATTGATGGTCTCCCTGACTCAGTTCAAGACATTGTTACTGGTAGTAACCCCACCACGGTTAGGCAGGCCATTGAGCTATCTGCAACTCTGACTGAATCTCAGATCAGGAAACGTAAGCTTTTCCGGAAGGGTGACAAGAAACCAGTCGAGGAATCGAAACCAATCGAGGAATCAAAGACCATGGATGAACAGACTGGATCCCTTGAGCGGTCAAAGAAGCGAAAGGCTTCTCAGAACTTCGCCATGGTTACTCACAATGATCAAGCCGTCCCCAACCAACCAGCTCAACCCCGTACTAGGAAGCCATACAATGGAACTTCACCCTTGTGCAACCGATGTGGCCTACATCATCATGCTAATGTGAAGTGCCGCGAATGCCAAATTTGTGGACTTAAAGGTCATATGGCAAAAGTTTGCGTTGCAGCAGTTGCACCGAATCAAGCCAACAACAAACCTGCTCGAGCTCGCTTTCCACCAGGTTCTTGCAACAAGTGTGGTGAGATGGGACATTTCCGAAGAAATTGCCCAAAGCTTGCTAATGCTAATCCAGCACAGAGATGAGCATCTGATCGACTAGAAGACAACACTCTTTAGAAATAATCATATCTTATGTATTATTTTCTTTTGTTGTCAAGGTCCATGAAACAGTTGTTATCATTGTTAATAAATAAATCTTTTTATTTACATTACAATGTATATTATGTGGTTGTATGCATAAACAACATATCCCCTATAATACCGACAATCAAGGAATCGTATTACTTGAAAAGCAAACTACCCCCAAAATTCTTCCATTTTACAATCTCTTGCGTTTTACACAAAGATCCTAAGTACCCGTCTCTTCCAAAGAGACGAAGTACAAGGTGCAGGTTATAATTCTGTACGAATACCCCAAGTACCACTATAAATTCTTAATAGGGTACCCAAGGGTATTTCCGTATGTCCTAAATTATTGTGTACCTTAATCCGAACATTGCGTTTTCCTGAAAACGAAAATCGAATTTTTGGTAGATCATCCTATCTTCATGGATGGATTCTTGAAATGATTAAAGTGCCAAATGAAATCCACGAATTGGATTCATGGTGTACTTTAAGTAACCGCGTCCAAAGATAACAAATTAATAAACAAATTAAACAACTATGTGATTATGTGTTTATGTGTTCCCTTTTATGTTTTTGTGTGATCCAAATTCTTGTCATTCAAATCCTCGTAGAATCTTCCATATCTTTGAGTGCTATATTAAATCCTCAACGGGCTTGTACGTAATAGTAAAGACCCTTGGATTATATTGTACCATTCCATAATTAGACCCTGAGAGGTCTAGGTAAACAGATTGATCCAAAAATCTGGTTAGGAATATCATGTGATGATATAGCTGAAAGGACTCCTTGGTGGCCTAATTTAAAAGGATCCTTTGTCGATCTAATTAAAAGGACCCTATGGTAGTTTAGTCACACTCATCATCAGGTTTGATTTTTCCTCCCCTTCACATTTCAGACAAATTGTGCGGACTATGCAAGGAATTGCGTAATTATGGATGCATACATAATTATGAAATTCAGTGCACGGAAACCACAGCGAGTTTTGTCATGTGTCTAGAGTTTGTTCTGTTCATTTTTGTTTCTGAAGATGTTGTGGAAAATGACTATTCTGTTCATTTTTGTTTCTGAAGATGTTGTGGAAAATGACTTATTCTGTTCATTTTTGTTTCTGAAGATGTTGTGAAAAATGACTATTCTGTTCATTTTTGTTTCTGAAGATGTTGTGGAAAATGACTATTCTGTTCATTTTTGTTTCTGAAGATGTTGTGGAAAATGACTATTCTGTTCATTTTTGTTTCTGAAGATGTTGTGGAAAATGACTATTCTGTTCATTTTTGTTTCTGAAGATGTTGTGGAAAATGACTATTCTGTTCATTTTTGTTTCTGAAGATGTTGTGGAAAATGACTTATTCTGTTCATTTTTGTTTCTAAAGATGTTGTGGAAAATAACTATTCTGTTCATTTTTGTTTCTGAATAATGCCTGTTGAAAATAACTCCGTTCATTTTTCATTTCTGAAAAATGTTCGTTAAAGAGAAATTACAGGATTACGTCTTGTTCATCTTTGATGGTTATTTAACACAAAGTCACAAATAGACTCCTACGAATAAATTTCGGGACGAAATTTCCTAAAGTAGGGGAGACTGTGACACCTGTGTCACTTCAACCATCAAACAAATGCCAAACCAATGAAATATTGTATTTCATGCTTGGGATTTGTAAAAATATGTGTATCGTTTACACATATCAACTCTTGTTCGATTTCAAGCTCTAAATCGCTTTCTGGAAGGTTATACGCGCACTGATGCGTAAATATAACCAGTTTAATCCAACGAACACTCCGGAATAGTGAAATAGGCTTAACATACCTTAAATAACCTTTACATAACTTATATATAAGTTTTGGAAGGTTTGGTGTGGTGAAATCAAGTTTAATCGCTTACAGGGACTAAAGTTGACAAACTGCGAAAGTATGCCAATTTGAACTGTAACAGACATTCCGGAACTTGACCATAAGTTAAACATACCATAAATATCCTTTACATAGCTTAGAAATAGGCTTTGAGGGGTTCGGTATGCTAAAATAAACTTTTGGGTCATTCAGGGACTAAAAGTGTCAAAAAGTGCACAAGTTTGCATTTTCGCGCATAACTTACGTTCTGAATACATCCGGACATCCAAAAATTTATGTAAGCACTAAAATATTTTATTTTAGTGTTCGCCATAAGAAAAATCCATTCGTCGCGTCATTTGGTTCGTTTTTCGCGCTTATGCGCATTCCGTCGTAATTAAGCGAACATCGCGTTCGTACGGCCAAACGAACCGACATCCATCATATTTTAAGTTCCCTATACTTTAACTTCATTTTAGAGCTTTGAAATGGGGTTAACGGGCCTTAAACGTGTCGAAAATGGGCTGATTGCAATGCAGGGACCAAAAGTGTAAATCTGCCAAACTATGGCCTAGCGGTGCGCTACACTTTTAACGTAGCGTGCGCTAGCCTGTCTGCAGACCAGATGCAGTGTATTAACAGCCTGTTTGCAGCTGTTTGATCCACCACCACATGTTCTAAATTGCTTAGTCATCAGATAAGGATCATATTTAGCTTCCATAACCTTCCAACAAGTGTACGCACATGATTCAATCACGTTATTCCATGAAACGATCCTAACGGTTCGGGTATTCCTATAAATACCCATCCACCCCATTGCTAAACTTACAAGAACTTTGATTTGAGAAACTCTAAGTTGAAACTATTGTTTCATACCTGAGATTTTTGAATCGAGGTTAGCATTCGGGGACCCTTCGTAAGTATTCTTTCGTTCTTTTCCTTATTTTATTGCTTTTCGAGTCAGAAAGTCAAACTTTGTTTGACTTTCAGCGTTGACCAGTAATGGTCAATGCGAAGTTCGTTTGAACTTCGCAACGTGAGTGTAATCACGTTGGTTATAGTCCCTTGGGACTATGCCTACTGATTACCACGTTGTCTAGGGTCGTAGGGTAAGCGATCTAATAAATCGCTTGTACCTCGAACCCGACCCAGTTTGGTCGATCATTAGGATCCGACCAAATACATTAGGTGACCATAGTGTATAGGTAATAACCTTCTGAGGTTATACCTTATGGTCACATCGTTTAAGTAGTTGTATGATAGGTAGTTTATATGCCTTAGGTAAATTACCAGAATACCCTTTTCATGTATAATTGGTAATTAAGAATATGTAACCTAAACTTTTGTCACATAACTGATTATGTAACATGTTTAGGCATATAACACTTGTCATAGGACTAGTTAGGCGGTCCGAACGCGTTTCACGCGAACGACGCGTTAAAGTAGCATAAGCTACCTAAACGGGTCGTAATGGGTAAAAAACACTTAGGTTAAGTTTCATTTAGTATGTAGGCTTTGTTAAACCAAATGACACAAGTCTCTACACTCGTTTGGTTTACAAACCCTAATGCTACCCAATCTTCCGATCTAGGTCCGGTTTATTAACATAGTTACCTATATTAGGTGCCGTTTGATATCCGTGATCTCTAGCTTTGTTTGGTTGTTACTCAAGGACTACTGAGCAATCTCAAGTGAGTACATAGACCCCTCTTTTACTGTTTTCCAAACTGTTTTGGGGTGAAACACATGTGCCTACTTGTTACTTTCAAGCTTTCCTGTTTTCACATCATATACTTGCTATGTTCATTAGTACAATTATAGTACATGTTTTACATTACATTTAATGCTACGTATGTCTATTGTTGTATACGTAGTACAGGTCGCATGCTACGTATGTCTATTGTTGTATACGTAGTACAGGTCACATGCTACGTATGTCTATTGTTGCATACTTAGTACAGGTCACATGCTACGTATGTCTATTGTCGCATGCTTAGTACATTTGTTATTCATCACATGCTTACATTTTGGATACATATTACATGATTTACATTAGACATGAACATTTTACTTTGATAGTTTGGTTTGAGTAAGTGATTAAGTAACGAGGCGTGTGTAATATGATACAAGCATGGTGGATACGCCGCTGGTACTTCCTATATATAAGTGTTTGTATGGTATTACATATCGTAGCGTTATTTGAATCATTTCAGTTTGAGACATAGAACATTTTATACAAATAACATACTTTTCACAATACATTGTTTTACAAACAACTTATCTTATACAAACTCAGTTTACAATGGTTATTCATTTAACCATACATTATTCACTTATTTATACATATCATCTGAACTCATTGTTTTTCAAATGATTTACAAAACAAAGCAAACTAAAAGGTTCATGACTAAACATTTTCTCAAACATAAGTCATGAAACCTATTTTCACAAAACCTATGTATCTCACAGGCATTTTTATGCTGACGTACCTATTTTCACATGTGTTTTTCAGGAGCTGTTGCATAAGAGGATCAAGATACACATAGGCAGACTTGGGCTTTAGTGACAATAAAAGATGCAAGACTAGTTAATTATGTTGTATTTCCTTGTTTGTTAAGACATTGCAACACTTTTAATCAATAAAACGAAACTTCAATTGCCATGGATTTGAAACAACTAATTCTGTTACAACACACCCCGACATTTCCGCCACGTTTTGTATGTTCTACGTGGTCGGGGTGTGACACATTCCTTAAATTGTAGCCATTTGTTGAGTGTTTTTTTGGTGTCTAATCCGCATAGATATCACCGTTGCCCTTGATTTTCTTGACTGTATATCTCTTAAATGTCAACATATACACGTGTGATTTAGTTTACGAAGATTTTTCAATGCCGAGAACCTCAATCAGAGAGTAAAAAAGGCGTAAGGTTCACAATGGTGTAAAATTAAAATGGGATATACCGGGCTAGGATTCGAGTTACAGGAACAAGGGCCAAACCAACCACCCAAGAATAGAATCGTCGAGCGAAAACACTTGACAACCTCATAGAAGCAGCTTTTCTTGCCACCAGACCTTTCTCCATCAATTAGGAATCTGATGCCGTCACTAAACACATTCCTTAAATTGTAGCCATTTGTTGAGTGTTTTTTTGGTGTCTAATCCGCATATATATCACCACTGCCCTTGATTTTCTTGACTGTATATCTCTTAAATGTGGACATATACACGTGTGATTTAGTTTACGAAGATTTTTCAATGCCTAGAACCTCGATCAGAGAGTAAAAAAGGCGTAAGGTTCACAATGGTGTAAAATTAAAATGGGATATACCTGGCTAGGATTCGAGTTACAGGAACAAGGGCCAAACCAACCACCCAAGAATGGAATCGTCGCGCGAAAACACTTGACAACCTCCTAGAAGCAGCTTTTCTTACCACCAGACCTTTCTCCATCAATTAGGAATCTGATGCCGTCACTAAACACATTCCTTAAATTGTAGCCATTTGTTGAGTGTTTTTTTTGGTGTCTAATCCGCTTATATATCACCATTGCCCTTGATTTTCTTGACTGTATATCTCTTAAATGTCAACATATACACGTGTGATTTAGTTTAAGAAGATTTTTCAATGCCGAGAACCTCGATCAGAGAGTAAAAAAGGTGTAAGGTTCACAATGGTGTAAAATTAAAATGGGATATACCGGGCTAGGATTCGAGTTACAGGAACAAGGGCCAAACCAACCACCCAAGAATGGAATCGTCGAGCGAAAACAATTGACAACCTCCTAGAAGCAGCTTTTCTTGCCACCAGACCTTTCTCCATCAATTAGGAATCTGTCGCCGTCACTAAACACATTTCGTAAATTGTAGCCATTTGTTGAGTGTTTTTTTTGGAGTTTAATCCGCATATATATCAACATTGCCCTTGATTTTCTTAACTGTATATCTCTTAAATGTCAACATATACACGTGTGATTTAGTTTACAAAGATTTTTCAATGCCGAGAACCTCGATCAGAGAGTAAAAAAGGCGTAAGGTTCACAATGGTGTAAAATTAAAATGTGATATACCGGGCTAGGATTCGAGTTACAGGAACAAGGGCCAAACCAACCACCCAAGAATGGAATCGTCGAGCGAAAGCAATTGACAACCTCCTAGAAGCATCTTTTCTTGCCACCAGACCTTTATCCATCAATTAGGAATTTGATGCAGTCACTAAACACATTCCTTAAATTGTAACCATTTGTTGAGTGTTTTTTTAGTGTCTAATCCGTATATATTTCACCATTGCCCATGATTTTCTTGACTGTATATCTCTTAAATGTCAACATATACACGTGTGATTTAGTTTACGAAGATTTTTCAATACCGAGAACCTCGATCAGAGAGTAAAAAAGGCGTAAGGTTCACAATGGTGTAAAATTAAAATGGGATATACCGGGCTAGGATTCGAGTTACAGGAACAAGGGCAAAACCAACCACCCAAAAATGGAATCGTCGAGCGAAAACACTTGACAACCTCCTAGAAGCAGCTTTTCTTGCCACCAGACCTTTCTCCATCAATTAGGAATCTGATGCCGTCACTAAACACATTCGTTAAATTGTAGCCATTTGTTGAGTACTTTTTTTTTGGTGTCTAATCCGCATATATATCACCATTGCCCTTGATTTTCTTAACTATGTACCTCTTAAATGTCAACATATACACGTGTGATTTAGTTTACGAAGATTTTTCAATGCCGAGAACCTCGATCAGAGAGTAAAAAAGGCGTAAGGTCCACAACGGTGTAAAATTAAAATGGGATATACCGGGCTAGGATTCGAGTAACAGGAACAAGGGCCAAACCAACCACCCAAGAATGAAATCGTCGAGCGAAAACACTTGACAACTACCTAGATGCAACTTTTCTTCCCACCAGACCTTTCTCCATCAATTAGGAATCTGATGCCGTCACTAAACACATTCCTTAAATTGTAGCCATTTGTTGATTGTTTTTTTGGTGTTTAATCCGCATATATATCAACATTTCCCTTGATTTTCTTGACTGTATATCTCTTAAATGTCAACATATACACGTGTGATTTAGTTTACGAAGATTTTTCAATGCTGAGAACCTCGATTAGAGAGTAAAAAAGGCGTAAGGTTCACAATGGTGTAAAATTAAAATGGGATATACCGGGCTAGGATTCGAGTTACAGGAACAAGGGCTAAACCAACCACCCAAGAATAGAATCGTCGAGCGAAAACACTTGACAACCTCATAGAAGCAGCTTTTCTTGCCAGCAGACCTTTCTCCATCAATTAGGAATCTGATGCCGTCAGTAAACACATTCCTTAAATTGTAGCCATTTGTTGAGTGTTTTTTTTGGTGTCTAATCCGAATATATATCACCATTGCCCTTGATTTTCTTGACTGTATATCTCTTAAATGTGGACATATACACGTGTGATTTAGTTTACGAAGATTTTTCAATGCCGAGAGCCTCGATCAGAGAGTAAAAAAGGCGTAAGGTTCACAATGGGGGAAAATTAAAATAGGATATACCGGGCTTGGATTCGAGTTACAGGAACAAGGGCCAAACCAACCACCCAAGAAAGGACTCGTCGAGCGAAAACACTTGACAACCTCCTAGAAGCAGCTTTTCTTGCCACCAAACCTTTCTCCGTCAATTAGAAATTTGATGCCGTCACTAAACACATTCCTTAAATTGTAGCCATTTGTTGAGTGTTTTTTTGGTGTCTAATCCATATAGATATCACCATTGCCCTTGATTTTCTTGACTGTATATCTCTTAAATGTCAACATATACACGTGTGATTTAGTTTACGAAGATTTTTCAATGCCGAGAACCTCGATCAGAGAGTAAAAAAGGCGTAAGGTTCACAATGGTGTAAAATTAAAATGGGATATACCGGGCTAGGATTCGAGTTACAGGAACAAGGGCTAAACCAACCACCCAAGAATAGAATCGTCGAGCGAAAACACTTGACAACCTCATAGAAGCAGCTTTTCTTGCCACCAGACCTTTCTCCATCAATTAGGAATCTGATGCCGTCAGTAAACACATTCCTTAAATTGTAGCCATTTGTTGAGTGTTTTTTTTGGTGTCTAATCCGAATATATATCACCATTGCCCTTGATTTTCTTGACTGTATATCTCTTAAATATGGACATATACACGTGTGATTTAGTTTACGAAGATTTTTCAATGCCGAGAACCTCGATCAGAGAGTAAAAAAGGCGTAAGGTTCACAATGGTGTAAAATTAAAATGGGATATACCTGGCTAGGATTCAAGTTACAGGAACAAGGGCCAAACCAACCACCCAAGAATGGAATCGTCACGCGAAAACAATTGACAACCTCCTAGAAGCAGCTTTTCTTACCACCAGACCTTTCTCCATCAATTAGGAATCTGATGCCGTCAGTAAACACATTCCTTAAATTGTAGCCATTTGTTGAGTGTTTTTTTTGGTGTCTAATCCGCTTATATATCACCATTGCCCTTGATTTTCTTGACTGTATATCTCTTAAATGTCAACATATACACGTGTGATTTAGTTTAAGAAGATTTTTCAATGCCGAGAACCTCGATCAGAGAGTAAAAAAGGCGTAAGGTTCACAATGGTGTAAAATTAAAATGGGATATACCGGGCTAGGATTCGAGTTACAGGAACAAGAGCAAAACCAACCACCCAAAAATGGAATCGTCGAGCGAAAACACTTGACAACCTCCTAGAAGCAGCTTTTCTTGCCACCAGACCTTTCTCCATCAATTAGGAATCTGATGCCGTCACTAAACACATTCGTTAAATTATAGCCATTTGTTGAGTGCTTTTTTTTTGGTGTCTAATCCGCATATATATCACCATTGCCCTTGATTTTCTTAACTGTGTATCTCTTAAATATTAACATATACACGTGTGATTAAGTTTACGAAGATTTTTCAATGCCGAGAACCTCGATCAGAGAGTAAAAAAGGCGTAAGGTCCACAACGGTGTAAAATTAAAATGGGATATACCGGGCTAGGATTCGAGTTACAGGAACAAGGGCCAAACCAACCACCCAAGAATGGAATCGTCGAGCGAAAACACTTGACAACTACCTAGAAGCAACTTTTCTTCCCACCAGACCTTTCTCCATCAATTAGGAATCTGATGCCGTCACTAAACACATTCCTTAAATTGTAGCCATTTGTTGAGTGTTTTTTTTGGTGTTTAATCCACATATATATCAACATTGCCCTTGATTTTCTTGACTGTATATCTCTTAAATGTCAACATATACACGTGTGATTTAGTTTACGAAGATTTTTCAATGCCGAGAACCTCGATCAGAGAGTAAAAAAAGCGTAAGGTTCACAATGGTGTAAAATTAAAATAGGATTTACCGGGCTAGGATTCGAGTTACAGGAACAAGGGCCAAACCAACCACCCAAGAAAGGACTCGTCGAGCGAAAACACTTGAAAACCACCTAGAAGCAGCTTTTCTTGCCACCAAACCTTTCTCCGTCAATTAGAAATTTGATGCCGTCACTGAACACATTCCTTAAATTGTAGCCATTTGTTGAGTGTTTTTTTGGTGTCTAATCCGTATAGATATCACCATTGCCCTTGATTTTCTTGACTGTATATCTCTTAAATGTCAACATATACACGTGTGATTTAGTTTACGAAGATTTTTCAATGCCGAGAACCTCGATCAGAGAGTAAAAAAGGTGTAAGGTTCACAATGGTGTAAAATTAAAATGGGATATACCGGGCTAGGATTCGAGTTACAGGAACAAGGGCTAAACCAACCACCCAAGAATAGAATCGTCGAGCGAAAACACTTGACAACCTCATAGAAGCAGCTTTTCTTGCCACCAGACCTTTCTCCATCAATTAGGAATCTGATGCCGTCAGTAAACACATTCCTTAAATTGTAGCCATTTGTTGAGTGTTTTTTTTGGTGTCTAATCCGAATATATATCACCATTGCCCTTGATTTTCTTGACTATATATCTCTTAAATGTGGACATATACACGTGTGATTTAGTTTACGAAGATTTTTCAATGCCGAGAACCTCGATCAGAGAGTAAAAAAGGCGTAAGGTTCACAATGGTGTAAAATTAAAATGGGATATACCTGGCTAGGATTCGAGTTACAGGAACAAGGGCCAAACCAACCACCCAAGAATGGAATCGTCACGCGAAAACACTTGACAACCTCCTAGAAGCAGCTTTTCTTACCACCAGACCTTTTTCCATCAATTAGGAATCTGATGCTGTCAGTAAACACATTCCTTAAATTGTAGCCATTTGTTGAGTGTTTTTTTTGGTGTCTAATCCGCTTATATATCACCATTGCCCTTGATTTTCTTGACTGTATATCTCTTAAATGTCAACATATACACGTGTGATTTAGTTTAAGAAGATTTTTCAATGCCGAGAACCTCGATCAGAGAGTAAAAAAGGCGTAAGGTTCACAATGGTGTAAAATTAAAATGGGATATACCGGGCTAGGATTCGAGTTACAGGAACAAGGGCAAAACCAACCACCAAAAAATGGAATCGTCGAGCGAAAACACTTGACAACTACCTAGAAGCAACTTTTCTTCCCACCAGACCTTTCTCCATCAATTAGGAATCTGATGCCGTCACTAAACACATTCCTTAAATTGTAGCCATTTGTTGAGTGTTTTTTTTGGTGTCTAATCCGTATATATATCACCATTGCCCTTGATTTTATTGACTGTATATCTCTTAAATGTCAACATATACACGTGTGATTTAGTTTACGAAGATTTTTCAATACTGAGAACCTCTATCAGAGAGTAAAAAAGGCGTAACGTTCACCATGGTGTAAAAATAAAATGCGATATACCGGGCTAGGATTCCAGTTACAGGAACATGGGCCAAACCAACCACCCAAGAATGGACTCGTCGAGCGAAAACACTTGACAACCTCCTAGAAGCAGCTTTTCTTGCCACCAGACCTTTCTCCATCAATTAGAAATCTGATGCCGTCACTAAACACATTCCTTAAATTGTAGCCATTTGTTGAGTGTTTTTTTTTGTGTCTAATCGGCATAGATATCACCATTGCCCTTGAATTTCTTGACTGTATGTCTCTTAAATGTCAATATATACACGTGTGATTTAGTTTACGAAGATTTTTCAATACCGAGAACCTCGGTCAGAGAATAAAAAAGGCGTAAGGTTCACAATGGTGTAAAATTAAAATAGGATATACCGGGCTAGGATTCGAGTTACAGGAACAAGGGCAAAACCAACCACCCAAAAAATGGAATCGTCGAGCGAAAACACTTGACAACCTCCTAGAAGCAGTTTTTCTTGCCACCAGAGCTTTCTCCATCAATTAGGAATCTGATGCCGTCACTAAACACATTCCTTAAATTGTAGCCATTTGTTGAGTGTTTTTTTTGGTGTCTAATACGTATATATATCACTATTGCCCTTGATTTTCTTAACTGTATATCTCTTAAATGTCAACATATACACGTGTGATTTAGTTTACGAAGATTTTTCAATGCCGAGAGCCTCGATCAGAGAGTAAAAAGGGCGTAAGGTTCACAATGGTGTAAATTTAAAATAGGATATACCGGGCTTGGATTCGAGTTACAGGAACAAAGGCCAAACCAACCACCCAAGAAAGGACTCGTCGAGTGAAAACACTTGACAACCTCCTAGAAGCAGCTTTTCTTGCCACCAGACCTTTCTACATCAATTAGAAATTTGATGCCGTCACTAAACACATTCCTTAAATTGTAGCCATTTGTTGAGTGTTTTTTTGGTTTTTAATCCGCATATATATCAACATTGCCCTTGATTTTCTTGACTGTATATCTCTTAAATGTCAACATATACACGTGTGATTTAGTTTACGAAGATTTTTCAATGCCGAGAACCTCGATCAGAGAGTAAAAAAGGCGTAAGGTTCACAATGGTGTAAAATTAAAATGGGATATACCGGGCTAGGATTCGAGTTACAGGAACAAGGGCCAAACCAACCACCCAAGAATAGAATCGTCGAGCGAAAACACTTGACAACCTCATAGAAGCCGCTTTTCTTGCCACCAGACCTTTCTCCATCAATTAGGAATCTGATGCCGTCACTAAACACATTCCTTAAATTGTAGCCATTTGTTGAGTGTTTTTTTTGGTGTCTAATCCGCATATATATCACCACTGCCCTTGATTTTCTTGACTGTATATCTCTTAAATGTGGACATATACACGTGTGATTTAGTTTACGAAGATTTTTCAATGCCGAGAACCTCGATCAGAGAGTAAAAAAGGCGTAAGGTTCACAATGGTGTAAAATTAAAATGGGATATACCTGGCTAGGATTCGAGTTACAGGAACAAGGGCCAAACCAACCACCCAAGAATGGAATCGTCACGTGAAAACACTTGACAACCTCCTAGAAGCAGCTTTTCTTACCACCAGACCTTTCTCCATCAATTAGGAATCTGATGCCGTCACTAAACACATTCCTTAAATTGTAGCCATTTGTTGAGTGTTTTTTTTGGTGTCTAATCCGCTTATATATCACCATTGCCATTGATTTTCTTGACTGTATATCTCTTAAATATGGACATATACACGTGTGATTTAGTTTACGAAGATTTTTCAATGCCGAGAACCTCGATCAGAGAGTAAAAAAGGCGTAAGGTTCACAATGGTGTAAAATTAAAATGGGATATACCTGGCTAGGATTCGAGTTACAGGAATAAGGGCCAAACCAACCACATAAGAATGGAATCGTCACGCGAAAACACTTGACAACCTCCTAGAAGCAGATTTTCTTGCTACCAGGCCTTTCTCCATCAATTAGGAATCTGATGCCGTCACTAAACACATTCGTTAAATTGTAGCCATTTGTTGAGTGCTTTTTTTTTTGGTGTCTAATCCGCATATATATCACCATTGCCCTTGATTTTCTTAACTGTGTATCTCTTAAATGTCAACATATACACGTGTGATTTAGTTTACGAAGATTTTTCAATGCCGAGAACCTCGATCAGAGAGTAAAAAAGGCGTAAGGTCCACAACGGTGTAAATTAAAATGGGATATACCGGGCTAGGATTCGAGTTACAGGAACAAGGGCCAAACCAACCACCCAAGAATGGAATCGTCGAGCGAAAACACTTGACAACTACCTAGAAGCAACTTTTCTTCCCACCAGACATTTCTCCATCAATTAGGAATCTGATGCCGTCACTAAACACATTCCTTAAATTGTAGCCATTTGTTGAGTGTTTTTTTTGGTTTTTAATCCGCATATATATCAACATTGCCCTTGATTTTCTTGACTGTATATCTCTTAAATGTCAACATATACACGTGTGATTTAGTTTACGAAGATTTTTCAATGCCGAGAACCTCGATCAGAGAGTAAAAAAGGCGTAAGGTTCACAATGGTGTAAAATTAAAATGTGATATACCGGGCTAGGATTCGAGTTTCAGGAACAAGGGCCAAACCAACCAACCAAGAATGGAATCGTCGAGCGAAAACAATTGACAACCTCCTAGAAGCAGCTTTTCTTGCCACCAGACCTTTATCCATCAATTAGGAATTTGATGCAGTCACTAAACACATTCCTTAAATTGTAGCCATTTGTTGAGTGTTTTTTTTGGTGTCTAATCCGTATATATATCACCATTGCCCTTGATTTTCTTGACTGTATATCTCTTAAATGTCAACATATACACGTGTGATTTAGTTTACGAAGATTTTTCAATACCGAGAACCTCTATCAGAGAGTAAAAAAGGCGTAACGTTCACAATGGTGTAAAAATAAAATGGGATATACCGGGCTAGGATGTTACAGGAACAAGGGCCAAACCAACCACCCAAGAATGGACTCGTCGAGCGAAAACACTTGACAACCTCCTAGAAGCAGCTTTTCTTGCCACCAGACCTTTCTCCATCAATTAGAAATCTGATGCTGTCACTAAACACATTCCTTAAATTGTAGCCATTTGTTGAGTGTTTTTTTTGTGTCTAATCCGCATAGATATCACCATTGCCCTTGATTTTCTTGACTGTATGCCTCTTAAATATCAACATATACACGTGTGATTTAGTTTACGAAGATTTTTCAATACCGAGAACCTCGATCAGAGAATAAAAAAGGTGTAAGGTTCACAATGGTGTAAAATTAAAATAGGATATACCGGGCTAGGATTCGAGTTACAGGAACAAGGGCAAAACCAACCACCCAAAAATGGAATCGTCGAGCGAAAACACTTGACAACCTCCTAGAAGCAGTTTTTCTTACCACCAGAGCTTTGTCCATCAATTAGGAATCTGATGCCGTCACTAAACACATTCCTTAAATTGTAGCCATTTGTTTGATTGTTTTTTTTGGTGTCTAATACGCATATATATCACTATTGCCCTTGATTTTCTTAACTGTATATCTCTTAAGTGTCAACATATACACGTGTGATTTAGTTTACGAAGATTTTTCAATGCCGAGAGCCTCGATCAGAGAGTAAAAAGGGCGTAAGGTTCACAATGGTGTAAAATTAAAATAGGATATACCGGGCTTGGATTCGAGTTACAGGAAGAAGGGCCAAACCAACCACCCAAGAAAGGACTCGTCGATCGAAAACACTTGACAACCTACTAGAAGCAGCTTTTCTTGCCACCAGACCTTTCTCCATCAATTAGAAATTTGATGCCGTCACTAAACACATTCCTTAAATTGTAGCCATTTGTTGAGTGTTTTTTTGGTGTCTAATCCATATAGATATCACTATTGCCCTTGACTTTCTTGACTGTATATCTCTTAAATGTCAACATATACACGTGTGATTTAGTTTACGAAGATTTTTCAATGCCGAGAACCTCGATCAGAGAGTAAAAAAGGCGTAAGGTTCACAATGGTGTAAAATTAAAATGGGATATACCGGGCTAGGATTCGAGTTACAGGAACAAGGGCCAAACCAACCACCCAAGAATAGAATCGTCGAGCGAAAACACTTGACAACCTCATAGAAGCAGCTTTTCTTACCACCAGACCTTTCTCCATCAATTAGGAATCTGATGCCGTCACTAAACACATTCCTTAAATTGTAGCCATTTGTTGAGTGTTTTTTTTGGTGTCTAATCCGCATATATATCATCACTGCCCTTGATTTTCTTGACTGTATATCTCTTAAATGTGGACATATACACGTGTGATTTAATTTACGAAGATTTTTCAATGCCGAGAACCTCGATCAGAGAGCAAAAAAGGCGTAAGGTTCACAATGGTGTAAAATTAAAATGGGATATACCTGGCTAGGATTCGAGTTACAGGAACAAGGGCCAAACCAACCACCCAAGAATGGAATCGTCGCGCGAAAACACTTGACAACCTCCTAGAAGCAGCTTTTCTTACCACCAGACCTTTCTCCATCAATTAGGAATCTGATGCCGTCACTAAACACATTCCTTAAATTGTAGCCATTTGTTGAGTGTTTTTTTTGGTGTCTAATCCGCTTATATATCACCATTGCCCTTGATTTTCTTGACTGTATATCTCTTAAATGTCAACATATACACGTGTGATTTAGTTTAAGAAGATTTTTCAATGCCGAGAACCTCGATCAGAGAGTAAAAAAGGCGTAAGGTTCACAATGGTGTAAAATAAAAATGGGATATACCGAGCTAGGATTCGAGTTACAGGAACAAGGGCAAAACCAACCACCCAAAAATGGAATCGTCGAGCGAAAACACTTGACAACCTCCTAGAAGCAGCTTTTCTTGCCACCAGACCTTTCTCCATCAATTAGGAATCTGATGCCGTCACTAAACACATTCCTTAAATTGTAGCCATTTGTTGAGTGTTTTTTTTGGTGTCTAATCCGCATATATATCACTGTTGCCCTTGATTTTCTTAACTGTATATCTCTTAAATGTCAACATATACACGTGTGATTTTGTTTACGAAGATTTTTCAATACCGAGAACCTCGATCAGAGAGTAAAAAAGGCGTAAGGTTCACAATGGTGTAAAATTAAAATGGGATATACCGGGCTAGGATTCGAGTTACAGGAACAAGGGCCAAACCAACCACCCAAGAATGGACTCGTCGAGCGAAAACACTTGACAACCTCCTAGAAGCAGCTTTTCTTGCCACCAGACCTTTCTCCATCAGTTAGAAATCTGATGCCGTCACTAAACACATTCCTTAAATTGTAGCCATTTGTTGAGTGTTTTTTTTGGTGTCTAATCCGCATAGATATCACCGTTGCCCTTGATTTTCTTGACTGTATATCTCTTAAATGTCAACATATACACGTGTGATTTAGTTTACGAAGATTTTTCAATGCCGAGAACCTCGATCAGAGAGTAAAAAAGGCGTAAGGTTCACAATGGTGTAAAATTAAAATGGGATATACCGGGCTAGGATTCGAGTTACATGAACAAGGGCCAAACCAACCACCCAAGAATAGAATCGTCGAGCGAAAACACTTGACAACCTCATAGAAGCAGCTTTTCTTGCCACCCGACCTTTCTCCATCAATTAGGAATCTGATGCCGTCACTAAACACATTCATAAATTGTAGCCATTTGTTGAGTGTTTTTTTTGGTGTTTAATCCGCATATATATCACCACTGCCCTTGATTTTCTTGACTGTATATCTCTTAAATGTGGACATATACACGTGTGATTTAGTTTTCGAAGATTTTTCAATGCCGAGAACCTCGATCAGAGAGTAAAAAAGGCGTAAGGTTCACAATGGTGTAAAATTAAAATGGGATATACTTGGCTAGGATTCGAGTTACAGGAACAAGGGCCAAACCAACCACCCAAGAATGGAATCGTCGCGCGAAAACAATTGACAACCTCCTAGAAGCAGCTTTTCTTACCACCAGACTTTTCTCCATCAATTAGGAATCTGATGCCGTCACTAAACACATTCCTTAAATTGTAGCCATTTGTTGAGTGTTTTTTTGGTGTCTAATCCGCTTATATATAACCATTGCCCTTGATTTTCTTGACTGTATATCTCTTAAATGTCAACATATACACGTGTGATTTAGCTTAAGAAGATTTTTCAATGCCGATAACCTCGATCAGAGAGTAAAAAAGGCGTAAGGTTCACAATGGTGTAAAATTAAAATGGGATATACCGGGCTAGGATTCGAGTTACAGGAACAAGGGCAAAACCATCCACCCAAAAATGGAATCGTCGAGCGAAAACACTTGACAACCTCCTAGAAGCAGCTTTTCTTGCCACCAGACCTTTCTCCATCAATTAGGAATCTGATGCCGTCACAAAACACATTCCTTAAATTGTAGCCATTTGTTGAGTGTTTTTTTTGGTGTCTAATCCGCATATATATCACTGTTGCCCTTGATTTTCTTAACTGTATATCTCTTAAATGTCAACATATACACGTGTGATTTTGTTTACGAAGATTTTTCAATACCGAGAACCTCGATCAGAGAGTAAAAAAGGCGTAAGGTTCACAATGGTGTAAAATTAAAATGGGATATACCGGGCTAGGATTCGAGTTACAGGAACAAGGGCCAAACCAACCACCCAAGAATGGACTCGTCGAGCGAAAACACTTGACAACCTCCTAGAAGCAGCTTTTCATGCCACCAGACCTTTCTCCATCAGTTAGAAATCTGATGCCGTCACTAAACACATTCCTTAAATTGTAGCCATTTGTTGAGTGTTTTTTTGGTGTCTAATCCGCATAGATATCACCGTTGCCCTTGATTTTCTTGACTGTATATCTCTTAAATGTCAACATATACACGTGTGATTTAGTTTACGAAGATTTTTCAATGCCGAGAACCTCGATCAGAGAGTAAAAAAGGCGTAAGGTTCACAATGGTGTAAAATTAAAATGGGATATACCGGGCTAGGATTCGAGTTACAGGAACAAGGGCCAAACCAACCACCCAAGAATAGAATCGTCAAGCGAAAACACTTGACAACCTCATAGAAGCAGCTTTTCTTGCCACCAGACCTTTCTCCATCAATTAGGAATCTGATGCCGTCACTAAACACATTCCTAAATTGTAGCCATTTGTTGAGTGTTTTTTTAGGTGTCTAATCCGCATATATATCACCACTGCCCTTGATTTTCTTGACTGTATATCTCTTAAATGTGGACATATACACGTGTGATTTAGTTTACGAAGATTTTTCAATGCCGAGAACCTCGATCAGAGAGTAAAAAGGGCGTAAGGTTCACAATGGTGTAAAATTAAAATGGGATATACTTGGCTAGGATTCGAGTTACAGGAACAAGGGCCAAACCAACCACCCAAGAATGGAATCGTCGCGCGAAAACAATTGACAACCTCCTAGAAGCAGCTTTTCTTTCCACCACCAGACCTTTCTCCATCAATTAGGAATCTGATGCCGTCACTAAACACATTCCTTAAATTGTAGCCATTTGTTGAGTGTTTTTTTGGTGTCTAATCCGCTTATATATCACCATTGCCCTTGATTTTCTTGACTGTATATCTCTTAAATGTCAACATATACACGTGTGATTTAGCTTAAGAAGATTTTTCAATGCTGATAACCTCGATCAGAGAGTAAAAAAGGCGTAAGGTTCACAATGGTGTAAAATTAAAATGGGATATACCGGGCTAGGATTCGAGTTACAGGAACAAGGGCAAAACCAACCACCCAAAAATGGAATCGTCGAGCGAAAACACTTGACAACCTCCTAGAAGCAGCTTTTCATGCCACCAGACCTTTCTCCATCAATTAGGAATCTGATGCCGTCACTAAACACATTCCTTAAATTGTAGCCATTTGTTGAGTGTTTTTTTTGGTGTCTAATCCGCATATATATCACTGTTGCCCTTGATTTTCTTAACTGTATATCTCTTAAATGTCAACATATACACGTGTGATTTAGTTTACGAAGATTTTTCAATGCCGATAACCTCGATCAGAGAGTAAAAAAGGCGTAAGGTTAACAATGGTGTAAAATTAAAATGGGATATACCGGGCTAGGATTCGAGTTACAGGAACAAGGGCAAAACCAACCAGCCAAAAATGGAATCGTCGAGCGAAAACACTTGACAACCTCCTAGAAGCAGCTTTTCTTGCCACCAGAGCTTTCTCCAACAATTAGGAATCTGATGCCGTCACTAAACACATTCCTTAAATTGTAGCCATTTGTTGAGTGTTTTTTTTTGGTGTCTAATCCGCATATATATCACTATTGCCCTTGATTTTCTTAACTGTATATCTCTTAAATGTCAACATATACACGTGTGATTTAGTTTACGAAGATTTTTCAATGACGAGAGCCTCGATCAGAGAGTAAAAATGGCGTAAGGTTCACAATGGTGTAAAATTAAAATAGGATATACCGGGCCTGGATTCGAGTTACAGGAACAAGGGCCAAACCAACCACCCAAGAAAGGACTCGTCGAGCGAAAACATTTGACAACCTCCTTGAAGCAGCTTTTCTTGCCACCAGACCTTTCTCCATCAATTAGAAATTTGATGCCGTCACTAAACACATTCCTTAAATTGTAGCCATTTATTGAGTGTTTTTTTGGTGTCTAATCCGTATAGATAACACCATTGCCCTTGATTTTCTTGATTGTATATCTCTTAAATGTGGACATATACACGTGTGATTTAGTTTACGAAGATTTTTCAATGCCGAGAACCTCGATCAGAGAGTAAAAAAGGCGTAAGGTTCACAATCGTGTAAAATTAAAATGGGATATACCGGGCTTGGATTCGAGTTACAGGAACAAGGGCCAAACCAACCACCCAAGAATAGAATCGTCGAGCGAAAACACTTGACAACCTCCTAGAAGCAGCTTTTCTTGCCACCAGACCTTTCTCCATCAATTAGGAATTTGATGCCGTCACTAAACACATTCCTTAAATTGTAGCCATTTGTTGAGTGTTTTTTTTTGGTGTCTAATCCGCATACATATCACTGTTCCCCTTGATTTTCTTAACTGTATATCTCTTAAATGTCAACATATACACGTGTGATTTAGTCTACGAAGATTTTTCAATGCCGAGAACCTCAATCAGAGAGTAAAAAAGGCGTAAGGTTCACAATGGTGTAAAATTAAAATGTGATATACCGGGCTAGGATTCGAGTTACAGGAACAAGGGCAAAACCAACCACCCAAAAATGGAATCGTCGAGCGAAAACACTTGACAACCTCCTAGAAGCAGCTTTTCTTGCCACCAGACCTTTCTCCATCTATTAGGAATCTAATGCCATCACTAAACACATTCCTTAAATTGTAGCCATTTGTTGAGTGTTTTTTTTGGTGTCTAATCCGCATATATATCACTGTTGCCCTTGAGTTTCTTGACTGTATATCTCTTAAATGTCAACATATACACGTGTGATTTAGTTTAAGAAGATTTTACAATGCCGAGAACCTCGATCAGAGAGTAAAAAAGGCGTAAGGTTCACAATGGTGTAAAATTAAAATTGGATATAACGGGCTAGGATTCGAGTTACAGGAACAAGGGCAAACCAACCACCCAAAAATGGAATCGTCGAGCGAAAACACTTGACAACCTCCTAGAAGCAGCTTTTCTTGCCACCAGACCTTTCTCCATCAATTAGGAATCTAATGCCGTCACTAAACACATTCCTTAAATTGTAGCCATTTGTTGCGTGTTTTTTTGGTGTCTAATCCGCATATATATCACTGTTGCCTTTGATTTTCTTAACTGTATATCTCTTAAATGTCAACATATACACGTGTGATTTAGTCTACGAAGATTTTTCAATGCCGAGAACCTCGATCAGAGAGTAAAAAAGGCGTAAGGTTCACAATGGTGTAAAATTAAAATGGGATATACCGGGCTAGGATTCGAGTTACAGGAACAAGGGCCAAACCAACCACCCAAGAATGGACTCGTCGAGCGAAAACACTTGACAACCTCCTAGAAGCAGCTTTTCATGCCACCAGACCTTTCTCCATCAATTAGAAATTTGATGCCGTCACTAAACACATTCCTTAAACTGTAGCCATTTGTTGAGTGTTTTTTTTGGTGTCTAATCCGCATATATATCACTGTTGCCCTTGAGTTTCTTGACTGTATATCTCTTAAATGTCAACATATACACGAGTGATTTAGTTTACGAAGATTTTTCAATGCCGAGAACCTCGATCAGAGAGTAAAAATGGCGTAAGGTTCACAATGGTGTAAAACTAAAATGGGATATACCGGGCTAGGATTCGAGTTACAGGAACAAGGGCCAAACCAACCACCCAAGAATGGAATCGTCGAGCGAAAACACTTGACAACCTCCTAGAAGCAGCTTTTCTTGCCACCAGACCTTTCTCCATCAATTAGGAATCTGATGCCGGCACTAAACACATTCCTTAAATTGTAGCCATTTGTTGCGTGTTTTTTTGGTGTCTAATCCGCATATATATCACTGTTGCCCTTGAATTTCTTAACTGTATATCTCTTAAATGTCAACATATACACGTGTGATTTAGTTTACGAAGATTTTTCAATGCCGAGAACCTCGATCAGAGAGTAAAAAAGGCGTAAGGTTCACAATCGTGTAAAATTAAAATGGGATATACCGGGCTTGGATTCGAGTTACAGGAACAAGGGCCAAACCAACCACCCAAGAATAGAATCGTCGAGCGAAAACACTTGACAACCTCCTAGAAGCAGCTTTTCTTGCCACCAGACCTTTCTCCATCAATTAGGAATTTGATGCCGTCACTAAACACATTCCTTAAATTGTAGCCATTTGTTGAGTGTTTTTTTTTGGTGTCTAATCCGCATACATATCACTGTTCCCCTTGATTTTCTTAACTGTATATCTCTTAAATGTCAACATATACACGTGTGATTTAGTCTACGAAGATTTTTCAATGCCGAGAACCTCAATCAGAGAGTAAAAAAGGCGTAAGGTTCACAATGGTGTAAAATTAAAATGTGATATACCGGGCTAGGATTCGAGTTACAGGAACAAGGGCAAAACCAACCACCCAAAAATGGAATCGTCGAGCGAAAACACTTGACAACCTCCTAGAAGCAGCTTTTCTTGCCACCAGACCTTTCTCCATCTATTAGGAATCTAATGCCATCACTAAACACATTCCTTAAATTGTAGCCATTTGTTGAGTGTTTTTTTTGGTGTCTAATCCGCATATATATCACTGTTGCCCTTGAGTTTCTTGACTGTATATCTCTTAAATGTCAACATATACACGTGTGATTTAGTTTAAGAAGATTTTACAATGCCGAGAACCTCGATCAGAGAGTAAAAAAGGCGTAAGGTTCACAATGGTGTAAAATTAAAATTGGATATAACGGGCTAGGATTCGAGTTACAGGAACAAGGGCAAACCAACCACCCAAAAATGGAATCGTCGAGCGAAAACACTTGACAACCTCCTAGAAGCAGCTTTTCTTGCCACCAGACCTTTCTCCATCAATTAGGAATCTAATGCCGTCACTAAACACATTCCTTAAATTGTAGCCATTTGTTGCGTGTTTTTTTGGTGTCTAATCCGCATATATATCACTGTTGCCTTTGATTTTCTTAACTGTATATCTCTTAAATGTCAACATATACACGTGTGATTTAGTCTACGAAGATTTTTCAATGCCGAGAACCTCGATCAGAGAGTAAAAAAGGCGTAAGGTTCACAATGGTGTAAAATTAAAATGGGATATACCGGGCTAGGATTCGAGTTACAGGAACAAGGGCCAAACCAACCACCCAAGAATGGACTCGTCGAGCGAAAACACTTGACAACCTCCTAGAAGCAGCTTTTCATGCCACCAGACCTTTCTCCATCAATTAGAAATTTGATGCCGTCACTAAACACATTCCTTAAACTGTAGCCATTTGTTGAGTGTTTTTTTTGGTGTCTAATCCGCATATATATCACTGTTGCCCTTGAGTTTCTTGACTGTATATCTCTTAAATGTCAACATATACACGAGTGATTTAGTTTAAGAAGATTTTACAATGCCGAGAACCTCGATCAGAGAGTAAAAAAGGCGTAAGGTTCACAATGGTGTAAAATTAAAATTGGATATAACGGGCTAGGATTTGAGTTACAGGAACAAGGGCAAAACCAACCACCCAAAAATGGAATCGTCGAGCGAAAACACTTGACAACCTCCTAGAAGCAGCTTTTCTTGCCACCAGACCTTTCTCCATCAATTAGGAATCTAATGCCGTCACTAAACACATTCCTTAAATTGTAGCCATTTGTTGCGTGTTTTTTTGGTGTCTAATCCGCATATATATCACTGTTGCCCTTGAATTTCTTAACTGTATATCTCTTAAATGTCAACATATACACGTGTGATTTAGTTTACGAAGATTTTTCAATGCCGAGAACCTCGATCAGAGAGTAAAAAAGGCGTAAGGTTCACAATCGTGTAAAATTAAAATGGGATATACCGGGCTAGGATTCGAGTTACAGGAACAAGGGCCAAACCAACCACCCAAGAATAGAATCGTCGAGCGAAAACACTTGACAACCTCCTAGAAGCAGCTTTTCTTGCCACCAGACCTTTCTCCATCAATTAGGAATCTAATGCCGTCACTAAACACATTCCTTAAATTGTAGCCATTTGATGCGTGTTTTTTTGGTGTCTAATCCGCATATATATCACTGTTGCCCTTGAATTTCTTAACTGTATATCTCTTAAATGTCAACATATACACGTGTGATTTAGTTTACGAAGATTTTTCAATGCCGAGAACCTCGATCAGAGAGTAAAAAAGGCGTAAGGTTCACAATCGTGTAAAATTAAAATGGGATATACCGGGCTAGGATTCGAGTTACAGGAACAAGGGCCAAACCAACCACCCAAGAATAGAATCGTCGAGCGAAAGCACTTGACAACCTCATAGAAGCAACTTTTCTTGCCACCAGACCTTTCTCCATCAATTAGGAATCTGATGCCGTCACCAAACACGTTCCTTAAATTGTAGCCATTTGTTGAGTGTTTTTTTTTTGTGTCTAATCCGCATATATATCACCATTACCCTTGATTTTCTTGACTGTATATCTCTTAAATGTCACCATATACACGTGTGATTTAGTTTACGAAGATTTTTCAATGCCGAGAACCTCAATCAGAGAGTAAAAAAGGCGTAAGGTTCACAATGGTGTAAAATTAAAATGGGATATACCTGGCTAGGATTCGAGTTACAGGAACAAGGGCCAAACCAACCAGCCAAGAATGGAATCGTCGCGCGAAAACACTTGACAACCTCCTAGAAACAGCTTTTCTTACCACCAGACCTTTCTCCATCAATTAGGAATCTGATGCCGTTACTAAACACATTCCTTAAATTGAAGCCATTTGTTGAGCATGTTTTTTTTGGAGTCTAATCCGCATATATATCACCATTCCCCTTGATTTTCTTAACTGTATATCTCTTAAATGTCAACATATACACGTGTGATTTAGTTTACGAAGATTTTTCAATGCCGAGAACCTCGATCAGAGAGTAAAAATGGCGTATGGTTCACAATGGTGTAAAACTAAAATGGGATATACCGGGCTAGGATTCGAGTTACAGGAACAAGGGCCAAACCAACCACCCAAGAATGGAATCGTCGAGCGAAAACACTTGACATCCTCCTAGAAGCAGCTTTTCTTGCCACCAGACCTTTCTCCATCAATTAGGAATTTGATTCCGTCACTAAACACATTCCTTAGAGTGTAGCCATTTGTTGAGTGTTTTTTTTTGGTGTCTAATCCGCATATATATCACCATTGCCCTTGATTTTCTTGACTGTATATCTCTTAAATGTTAACATATACACGTGTGATTTAGTTTACGAAGATTTTTCAATGTCGAGAACCTTGATCAGAGAGTAAAAAAGACGTAAGGTTCACAATGGTGTAAAATTAGAATGGGATATATCGGGCTAGGATTCGAGTTACAGGAACACGGGCAAAACCAACCACCCAAGAATTGAATCGTCGAGCGAAAACACTTGACAACCTCATAGAAGCAACTTTTCTTGCCACCAGAGTTTTCTCCATCAATTAGGAATCTGATGCCGTCACCAAACACATTCCTTTAATTGCTGCCATTTGTTGAGTGTTTTTTTTGGTGTCTAATCCGCGTAGATATCACCATTGCCCTTGATTTTCTTGACTGTATATCTCTTAAATGTCAACATATACACGTGTGATTTAGTTTACGAAGATTTTTCAATGCCGAGAACCTCGATCAGAGAGTAAAAAAGGTGTAAGGTTCACAATGGTGTAAAATTAAAATGGGATATACCGGGCTAGGATTCGAGTTACAGGAACAAGGGCCAAACCAACCACCCAAGAATTGAATCGTCGAGCGAAAACACTTGACAACCTCATAGAAGCAACTTTCCTTGCCACCAGAGTTTTCTCCATCAATTAGGAATCTGATGCCGTCACCAAACACATTCCTTTAATTGCTGCCATTTGTTGAGTGTTTTTTTGGTGTCTAATCCACATATATATCACCATTTCCCTTGATTTTCTTGACTGTATATCTCTTAAATGTCACCATATACACGTGTGATTTAGTTTACGAAGATTTTTCAATGCCGAGAACCTCGACCAGAGAGTAAAAATGGCGTAAGGTTCACAATGGTGTAAAATTAAAATGGGATATACCTGGCTAGGATTCGAGTTACAGGAACAAGGGCCAAACCAACCACCCAAGAATGGAATCGTCGTGCGAAAACACTTGACAACCTCCTAGAAGCCACTTTTCTAACCACCAGACCTTTCTCCATCAATTAGGAATCTGATGCCGTCACTAAACACATTCCTTAAATTGTAGCCATTTGTTGAGTATGTTTTTTTTGGAGTCTAATCCGCATATATATCACCATTGCCCTTGATTTTCTTGACTGTATATCTCTTAAATGTCAACATATACACGTGTGATTTAGTTTACGAATATTTTTCAATGCCGAGAACCTCGATCAGAGAGTAAAAATGGCGTAAGGTTCACAATGGTGTAAAACTAAAATGGGATATACCGGGCTAGGATTCGAGTTACAGGAACAAGGGCCAAACAAACCACCCAAGTATGGAATCGTCGAGCGAAAACACTTGACAACCTCTTAGAAGCAGCTTTTCTTGCCACCAGACCTTTCTCCATTAATTAGGAATTTGATTCCGTCACTAAACACATTCCTTAAATTGTAGCCATTTGTTGAGTGTTTTTTTTGGTGTCTAATCCGCATAAATATCACCATTACCCTTGATTTTCTTGACTTTATATCTCTTAAAACTCAACATATACACGTGTGATTTAGTTTATGAAGATTTTTCAATGCCGAGAATGTCACACCCCTTTCTACAGCGGAAGCACGAGGTGTGATCATGAAAGGTTCTCATTGCATACGAAGAGTAAACATGCTACATGCTCGTAAAATAACATCAAATACCATAATTTGAAAACATAAGTTTAGCGTTTACATCGCTAGACAGCTTAAAACATTGTCTCAAGAGTTTACAACTTTATTTAAAGTTAAACACAAGCGACATCCACGAGCATAAGCAAGACCACGCGCACATCCATCCTAGTTACCTGAAATACATGTGAGTTTTTGGAAAAACGTCAACATAAAGTTGGTGTGAATTCATGCAGTTTTGTATTTCATGTTTGTATACTTTGTATGAAAACATAGTTTGTGAGTAAATCAAGTTTTCATATATAAATCCAGTTTCATGTGTACATCACGTACATCTGTATAATTCAATTTCTTCTTGAGTACCCCACGTACTTCAAGTATAACTCAATCTTTTCTTGAGTACCCCACGTACTCAAGTATTCATCAATTTTTAGTATGGTATGAATTTCATGTAATTAAAATATTCCTGTAAATATCAGGATTGTTAATGGGTTGCAAAGCCATTAACATGTGACACGTCATAGGAAGCCACCAAACCTAAGGCATTTAATTGGTATATTCTGAGACACAAAAGCACTTCCTCGGTTCTCGCCCCGACCGGGAGTGTGGCTGCCAGGCACCCGTTAGATCTAACCTTTTGTTCTGCGGTCTAGGTATATTGTTGATTAATGGTGCTTCTGTACCCTATTCGTGACACTATTTCTCATAACGCCTCCTACTTGGTTCTCGTCCTCACCAAGCGCGTTTCTTGTTATCATTTCTCATGGCGCCTCTTACTTGGTTCTCGTTCTCACCAAGTGCGCTTCTCATATTCTCATATTTCGCCACACTTGGTTCTCGTTCTCACCAAGTGTACTTCTTGTATTTATATCATACCAATTATAAATTTTTGTACATTTGTACATGTATTTCACCCCCGAAGTTATAAAAACTGAAAACAGTTAAAGAGAAAAGGGGGAGCATGAACTCACAACTTTGCGTTCCAAGCGTCGTAAACTCCACCGGATTTGCTTAATTAACGTCGTAACCTATACGCGTTTTCTTAACGTTAGTCACTAGACTTGCGTCGCACAAGTACAGTCACTCTCTTTTGTACATATTCTTGTGTTAAAAATATTCTATATTTTTAACTACGTATCTTACTTATATTATTTTCTTCAAAAATAAATATAAGTCTTTTGTGTTTTGCACTTTGCACCCGAATTATGTTTCTTGTATGTTGTATGTGTATTTTTATATTTCTACTCCTCATGAGTATTTAGTGTATTTTTAAGTCTTAATACACTAGCACGTATAACACATACTATATACACTTAACACACAAGTTGGTGATCAAATAATATATATTTTTCTCTCAAAAATATATACTTACTATCCATTTTTATTCTTGAAGAAATCCTCATTTCTTATCATCAAAAATCAGGGAAACCTTAGTAATACTCTTAAACACATTTTTAGGGAATAAGTTTCTCAAAAACTTATATTTTTCTAAGTGTCAAAATTTATAAAAATTTTGACAGAGTTTCCCCTAAAAATGGAGGTTTCCCACGTTTTCAAAACGTGTGTTTATTTTCTTTTAAATCATCATCAATCATCAACAACAATTATCAACAATAATCGTCAACAATAATCACTAATTTCATGAACTTGAATATTTACAAAAATGTGTAGTAACTTACTAGCACATTTAGTGAGTCTTGTTATCTTTAAAAATAAGTTTAATTTCTTAAAAACTTTATTTTTAAAGATTATGAAGTTTCACAACTTCTAGTCGGTTTTTATGAAAATTATTTCTTTGTTAAAACTTTTGTTACACAAGTGTCCATACACTTGTTTGTTCACAAAAAACCACTTTTGTTTGTGTAAGATCCGGTTTTAAAACATGATTTCTTTAACGCTTGGTCCTTTGAAAATACCACTTGTAGATACATAGATCTACTAGTTTTAAACACTTTTGTACAAGTTAAAACATTTTTACACAAGTTCATGGTTTATGTGTGGTAGGGTTTCACCTTTTAACCCTTGTTACTTCTAAAATAGCTTTATGTTAAGATCCATGATCTTACCAAACCGGGTTAAACGATGATCCGAGCTACCACAATCATAGATCGGGTCTCAATAATCATACATTTCGAATACTACATCATTTACACAACTTATGTGCTATTAACCACCATTTTTCATGCTTTTAGTAGACTTTTGTGCATCTTTTCGCATTTTAACGAGATTTAACCAACACAAATCCTTTTAACCACTTTAGATAAGTTCAAATATGAGTTTTAAGTGTTATACCTCTAGCTCAAGGCTAGGGAAGAATCTAAGCACAAATCGAGTGGATAAAAGCAAAGTAGAGAGGTCCTTCGCCTTCCGTTTGCTCCAAGACTCCTAACACGTGACCCTTAACACTTGTGTGTGCTTGGAATGATGATGATCGAACTCGAAAATGGATGGTTGAAAGAGGGGTGTTTGGCCGTAAGTTCTAGAGGGAGAGAGGAGAGTGTGTTGTTGTGATGTTTGTGATAAATGATCATATGTGCAATTCTTGTATCTTATAGACAAAATTAGTGTCATTAACCAATAGGTATTATGTTCACAAAGTACACTACAAATCTTGATCACAATCTTAGGAGATTTAAGTAGATCAAATGTGATCAAGTGTGGATCTTTGTGGGGCCTCCTTGACCGTCCACCACACATAGGGGGGGGGGTAAAGTGTAATTCTTAACCAATTAGTTAGTTTAGGGATTAAACCCGGTTACTAGTGTGTAGTGTAATATAAAGGGTGTTAGGGTATTCGGGGACCCTAACTAGCTTAGAAAAATAAAAACAATGCTTCTAGCATTATTTTGGTGTTCCGGGTATTGTCCGGTTGTTCGGTTAGATACCGATTCGTTAAGGTGCTAAATTACACCTTTTAGTGTCTAATAAGTGTCTTTTTGTAACACTATCGGTTCCCAACACTTAGGGAAATATTCTGGATAATAAAACGACATTTCTGCATAATATTTATATGTCTAAATGCTGAATTATTGCTGATTTGTATAAATTCTGCACTTAAAGTGCGTTTCAGGTGCTTTTTAGTGCTTATTTTTGCTTTCGCAATGTATATAAAGTAAACCCTTGTATGTACTCTTGGGTTTTAATGCATTCTTGTTGTCGGACCTACACCTAGGCCTCAATTCTGATGTCTGACTGCTTTCTGCAGTTCTGTTGACACATTGTGTCTTACCGGTGAGTTTACTATTATTCTGACGCAACGCTCTCGTTTATGCATAAAGCAATATTTTGTAGTATACAACATGCATGAATTCACTTGTTTAATCATGTGTTCAGACATTGCTGACACTTAAACTCATAATTGCAGTCATTAAGCAATAATTAATGTGTACGGAAATTACCGGTTTGTGCCAGTTGTCACAGAGAACCTCGATCAGAGAGTAAAAAAGGCGTAAGGTTCACAATGGTGTAAAATTAAAATGGGATATACCGGGCTAGGATTCGAGCTACAAGAATAAGGGCCAAACCAACCACCCAAGAATAGAATCGTCGAGCGAAAACACTTGACAACCTCATAGAAGCAACTTTTCTTGCCACCAGACCTTTCTCCATCAATTAGGAATTTGATGCCGTCACTAAACACATTCCTTAAATTGTAGCCATTTGTTGAATGTTTTTTTTGGTGTCTAATCCGTATATATATCACCATTGCCCTTGATTTTCTTGACTATATATCTCTTAAATGTCAACATATACACGTGTGATTTAGTTTACGAAGATTTTTCAATGCCGAGAACCTCGATCAGAGAGTAAAAAAGGCGTAAGGTACACAATGGTGTAAAATTAAAATGGGATATACCTAGCTAGGATTCGAGTTACAGGAACAAGGGCCAAACCAACCACCCAAGAATAGAATCGTCGCGCGAAAACACTTGACAACCTCCTAGAAGCAGCTTTTCTTACCACTAGACCTTTCTCCATCAATTAGGAATCTGATGCCGTCACTAAACACATTCCTTAAATTGTAGCCATTTGTTGAGTGTGTTTTTTTTGGAGTCTAATCCGCATATATATCACCATTGCCCTTGATTTTCTTGGCTGTATATCTCTTAAATGTCAACATATACACGTGTGATTTAGTTTACGAAAATTTTTCAATGCCGAGAACCTCGATCAAAGATTAAAAATGGCGTAAGGTTCACAATGGTGTAAAACTAAAATAAGATATACCGGGATAGGATTCGAGTTACAGGAACAAGGGCCAAACCAACCACCCAAGAATGGAATCGTCTAGCGAAAACACTTGACAACCTTCTAGAAGCAGCTTTTCTTGCCACCAGACCTTTCTCCATCAATTAGGAATTTGATTCCGTCACTAAACACATTCCATAGAGTGTAGCCATTTGTTGAGTGTTTTTTTTGGTGTCTAATCCGCATATATATCACCATTGCGCTTGATTTTCTTGACTGTATATCTCTTAAATGTCAACATATACACGTGTGATTTAGTTTACGAAGATTTTACAATGCCGAGAACCTCTATCAGAGAGTAAAAAAGGCGTAAGGTTCACAATGGTGTAAAATGAAAATGGGATATATCGGGCTAGGATTTGAGTTACAGGAACAAGGGCAAAACCAACCACCCAAGAATGGAATCGTCGAGCGAAAAAACTTGACAACCTCCTAGAAGCAGCTTTTCTTGCCACCAGACCTTTCTCCATCAATTAGGAATCTGATGCCGCCACTAAACACATTCCTTAAATTGTAGACATTTGTTGAGTGTTTTTTTTTGGTGTCTAATCCGCATATATATCACCATTGCCCTTGATTTTCTTGAATGTATATCTCTTAAATGTCAACATATACACGTGTGATTTAGTTTACGAAGATTTTTCAATGCCGAGAACCTCGATCAGAGAGTAAAAATGGCGTAAGGTTCACAATGGTGTAAAACTAAAATGGGATATACCGGGCTAGGATTCGAGTTACAGGAACAAGGGCCAAACCAACCACCCAAGAATGGAATCGTCGAGCGAAAACACTTGACAACCTCCTAGAAGCAGCTTTTCTTGCCTCAGACCTTTCTCCATCAATTAGGAATCTGATGCCGGCACTAAACACATTCCTTAAATTGTAGCCATTTGTTGAGTGTGTTTTTTTTGGAGTCTAATCCGCATATATATCACCATTGCCCTTGATTTTCTTGACTGTATATCTCTTAAATGTCACCATATACACATGTGATTTAGTTTACGAAGATTTTTCTATGCCGAGAACCTCGATCAGAGAGTAAAAAAGGCGTAAGGTTCACAATGGTGTAAAATTAAAATGGGATCTACCTGGCTAGGATTCGAGTTACAGGAACAAGGGCCAAACCAACCACCCAAGAATGGAATCGTCACGCGAAAACACTTGACAACCTCCTAGAAGCAGCTTTTCTTACCACCAGACCTTTCTCCATCAATTAGAAATCTGATGCCGTCACTAAACACATTCCTTAAATTGTAGCCATTTGTTGAGTGTGTTTTTTTTGGTGTCTAATCCGCATATATATCACCATTTCCCTTGATTTTCTTGACTGTATATCTCTTAAATGTCAGCATATACACGTGTGATTTAGTTTACGAAGATTTTTCAATGCCGAGAACCTCGATCAGAGAGTAAACATGGCGTAAGGTTCAAAATGGTGTAAAACTAAAATGGGATATACCGGGCTAGGATTCGAGTTACAGGAACAAGGGCCAAACCAACCACCCAAGAATGGAATCGTCGAGCGAAAACACTTAACAACCTCCTTGAAGCAGCTTTTCTTGCCACCAGACCTTTCTCCATCAATTAGGAATTTGATTCCGTCACTAAACACATTCCTTAAATTGTAGCCATTTGTTGAGTGTTTTTTTTGGTGTCTAATCCGCATAGATATCACCATTGCCCTTGATTTTCTTGACTGTATATCTCTTAAATGTCAACATATACACGTGTGATTTAGTTTACGAAGATTTTTCAATGCCGAGAACCTCGATCAGAGAGTAAAAAAGGCGTAAGGTTCACAATGGTGTAAAATTAAAATGAGATATACCGGGCTAGGATTCGAGTTACAGGAACAAGGGCAAAACCAACCACCCAAGAATGGAATCGTCGAGCGAAAAAACTTGACAACCTCCTAGAAGCAGCTTTTCTTGCCACCAGCCCTTTCTCCATCAATTAGGAATCTGATACCGTCACTAAACACATTCCTTAAATTGTAGCCATTTGTTGAGTGTTTTTTTTGGTGTCTAATCCGCGTAGATATCACCATTACCCTTGATTTTCTTGACTGTATATCTCTTAAATGTCAACATATACAAGTGTGATTTAGTTTACGAAGATTTTTCAATACCGAGAACCCCGATCAGAGGGTAAAAAAGGCGTAAGGTTCACAATGGTGTAAAATTAAAATGGGATATACCGGGCTTGGATTCGAGTTACAGGAACAAGGGCCAAACCAACCACCCAAGAATAGAATCGTCGAGCGAAAACACTTGACAACCTCCTAAAAGCAGCTTTTCTTACCACCAGACCTTTCTCCATCAATTAGGAATCTGATGCCGTCACCAAACACATTCCTTAAATTGTTGCCATTTGTTGAGTGTTTTTTTTGGTGTCTAATCCGCATATATATCACAATTGCCCTTGATTTTCTTGACTGTATATCTCTTAAATGTCACCATATACACATGTGATTTAGTTTACGAAGATTTTTCAATGCCGAGAACCTCGATCAGAGAGTAAAAATGGCGTAAGGTTCACAATGGTGTAAAATTAAAATGGGATATACCTGGCTAGGCTTCGAGTTACAGGAACAAGGGCCAAACCAACCACCCAAGAATGGAATCGTCACACGAAAACACTTGACAACCTCCTAAAAGCAGCTTTTCTTACCACCAGACCTTTCTCCATCAATTAGGAATCTGATGCCGTCACTAAACACATTCCTTAAATTGTAGCCATTTGTTGAGTGTGTTTTTTTTGGAGTCTAATCCGCATATATATCACCATTGCCCTTGATTTTCTTGACTGTATATCTCTTAAATGTCAACATATACACGTGTGATTTAGTTTACGAAGATTTTTCAATGCCGAGAACCTCTATTAGAGAGTAAAAAAGGCGTAAGGTTCACAATGGTGTAAAACTAAAATGGGATATACCGGGCTAGGATTCGAGTTACAGGAACAAGGGCCAAACCAACCACCCAAGAATAGAATCGTCGAGCGAAAACACTTGACAACCTCCTTGAAGCAACTTTTCTTACCACCAGACCTTTCTCCATCAATTAGGAATCTGATGCCGTCACTAAACACATTCCTTAAATTGTAGCCATTTGTTGAGTGTGTTTTTTTTGGAGTCTAATCCGCATATATATCACCATTGCCCTTGATTTTCTTGACTGTATATCTCTTAAAACTCAACATATACACGTGTGATTTAGTTTACGAAGATTTTTCAATGCCGAGAACCTCGATCAGAGAGTAAAAAAGGCGTAAGGTTCACAATGGTGTAAAATTAAAATGGGATATACCGGGCTAGGATTCGAGATACAGGAACAAGGGCCAAACCAACCACCCAAGAATAGAATCGTCGAGCCAAAACACTTGACAACCTCATAGAAGCAACTTTTCTTGCCACCAGACCTTCCTCCATCAATTAGGAATTTGATTCCGTCACTAAACACATTCCTTAGAGTGTAGCCATTTGTTGAGTGTTTTTTTTGGTACCTAATCCGCATATATATCACCATTGCCCTTGATTTTCTTGACTGTATATCTCTTAAATGTCAACATATATACGTGTGATTTAGTTTACGAAGATTTTTCAATGCCGAGAACCTCGATCAGACAGTAAAAAAGGCGTAAGGTTCACAATGGTGTAAAATTAAAATGAGATATACCGGGCTAGGATTCGAGTTACAGGAACAAGGGCAAAACCAACCACCCAAGAATGGAATTGTCGAGCGAAAAAACTTGACAACCTCCTAGAAGCAGCTTTTCTTTCCACCAGCCATTTCTCCATCAATTAGGAATCTGATACCGTCACTAAACACATTCCTTAAATTGTAGCCATTTGTTGAGTGTTTTTTTTTGGTGTCTAATCCGCATATATATCATTATTGCACTTGATTTTCTTAACTGTATATCTCTTAAATGTCAACATATACACGTGTGATTTAGTCTACGAAGATTTTTCAATGCCGAGAACCTCAATCAGAGAGTAAAAAAGGCGTAAGGTTCACAATGGTATAAAATTAAAATGGGATATACCGGGCTAGGATTCGAGTTACAGGAACAAGGGCCAAACCAACCACCCAAGAATGGACTCGTCGAGCGAAAACACTTGACAACCTCCTAGAAGCAGCTTTTCTTGCCACCAGACCTTTCTCCATCAATTAGAAATTTGATGCCGTCACTAAACACATTCGTTAAATTGTAGCCATTTGTTGAGTGTTTTTTTTGGTGTCTAATCCGCGTAGATATCACCATTGCCCTTGATTTTCTTGACTGTATATCTCTTAAATGTCAACATATACACGTGTGATTTAGTCTACGAAGATTTTTCAATGCCGAGAACCTCAATCAGAGATTAAAAAACGCGTAAGGTTCACAATGGTGTAAAATTAAAATGGGATATACCGGGCTAGGATTCGAGTTACAGGAACAAGGGCCAAACCAACCACCCAAGAATGGACTCGTCGAGCGAAAACACTTGACAACCTCCTAGAAGCAGCTTTTCTTGCCACCAGACCTTTCTCCATCAATTAGAAATTTGATGCCGTCACTAAACACATTTCTTAAGTTGTAGCCATTTGTTGAGGGTTTTTTTTGGTGTCTAATCCGCGTAGATATCACCATTGCCCTTGATTTTCTTGACTGTATATCTCTTTAATGTCAACATATACACGTGTGATTTAGTTTACGAAGATTTTTCAATGCCGAGAACCTCGACCAGAGAGTAAAAAAGGCGTAAGGTTCACAATGGTGTAAAATTAAAATGGGATATACCGGGCTAGGATTCGAGTTACAGGAACAAGGGCCAAACCAACCACCCAAGAATAGAATCGTCGAGCCAAAACACTTGACAACCTCATAGAAGCAACTTTTCTTGCAACCAGACCTTCCTCCATCAATTAGGAATTTGATTCCGTCACTAAACACATTCCTTAGAGTGTAGCCATTTGTTGAGTGTTTTTTTTGGTGTCTAATCCGCATATATATCACCATTGCCCTTGATTTTCTTGACTGTATATCTCTTAAATGTGAACATATATACGTGTGATTTTGTTTACGAAGATTTTTCAATGCCGAGAACCTCGATCAGAGAGTAAAAAAGGCGTAAGGTTCACAATGGTGTAAAATTAAAATGGGATATACCGGGCTAGGATTCGAGTTACAGGAACAAGGGCAAAACCAACCACCCAAGAATGGAATCGTCGAGCGAAAAAACTTGACAACCTCCTAGAAGCAGCTTTTCTTTCCACCAGCCCTTTCTCCATCAATTAGGAATCTGATACCGTCACTAAACACATTCCTTAAATTGTAGCCATTTGTTGAGTGTTTTTTTTGTGTCTAATCCGCATATATATCATTATTGCACTTGATTTTCTTAACTGTATATCTCTTAAATGTCAACATATACACGTGTGATTTAGTCTACGAAGATTTTTCAATGCCGAGAACCTCAATCAGAGAGTAAAAAAGGCGTAAGGTTCACAATGGTGTAAAATTAAAATGGGATATACCGGGCTAGGATTCGAGTTACAGGAACAAGGGCCAAACCAACCACCCAAGAATGGACTCGTCGAGCGAAAACACTTGACAACCTCCTAGAAGCAGCTTTTCTTGCCACCAGACCTTTCTCCATCAATTAGAAATTTGATGCCGTCATTAAACACATTCGTTAAATTGTAGCCATTTGTTGAGTGTTTTTTTGGTGTCTAATCCGCGTACATATCACCATTGCCCTTGATTTTCTTGACTGTATATCTCTTAAATGTCAACATATACACGTGTGATTTAGTTTACGAAGATTTTTCAATGCCGAGAACCTCGACCAGAGAGTAAAAAAGGCGTAAGGTTCACAATGGTGTAAAATTAAAATTGGATATACCGGGCTAGGATTCGAGTTACAGGAACAAGGACCAAACCAACCACCCAAGAATAGAATCGTCGTGCCAAAACACTTGACAACCTCATCGAAGCAACTTTTCTTGCCACCAGACCTTCCTCCATCAATTAGGAATTTGATTCCGTCACTAAATACATTCCTTAGAGTGTAGCCATTTGTTGAGTGTTTTTTTTGGTGTCTAATCCGCATATATATCACCATTGCCCTTGATTTTCTTGACTGTATATCTCTTAAATGTCAATATATATACGTGTGATTTAGTTTACGAAGATTTTTCAATGCCGAGAACCTCGATCTGAGAGTAAAAAAGGCGTAAGGTTCACAATGGTGTAAAATTAAAATGGGATATACCGGGCTAGGATTCGAGTTACAGGAACAAGGGCAAAACCAACCACCCAAGAATGGAATCGTCGAGCGAAAAAACTTGACAACCTCCTAGAAGCAACTTTTCTTGCCACCAGAGTTTTCTCCATCAATTAGGAATCTGATGCCGTCACTAAACACATTCCTTAAATTGTAGCCATTTGTTGAGTGTGTTTTTTTTAGTCTAATCCGCATATATATCATCATTGCCCTTGATTTTCTTGACTGTATATCTATTAAATGTCAACATATACACGTGTGATTTAGTTTACGAAGATTTTTCAATGCCGAGAACCTCGATCAGAGAGTAAAAATGGCGTAAGGTTCACAATGGTGTAAAACTAAAATGGGATATACCGGGCTAGGATTCGAGTTACAGGAACAAGGGCCAAACCAACCACCCAAGAATGGAATCGTCGAGCGAAAACACTTGACAACCTCCTAGAAGCTGCTTTTCTTGCCACCAGACCATTCTCCATCAATTAGGAATTTGATTCCGTCACTAAACACATTCCTTAAATTGTAGCCATTTGTTGAGTGTTTTTTTTGGTGTCTAATCCGCATAGATATCACCATTGCCCTTGATTTTCTTGAGTGTATATCTCTTAAAACTCAACATATACACGTGTGATTTAGTTTACGAAGATTTTTCAATGCCGAGAACCTCGACCAGAGAGTAAAAAAGGCGTAAGGTTCACAATGGTGTAAAATTAAAATGGGATATATCGGGCTAGGATTCGAGTTACAGGAACAAGGGCCAAACCAACCACCCAAGAATAGAATCGTCGAGCGAAAACACTTGACAACCTCATAGAAGCAACTTTTCTTCCCCCCAGAGTTTTCTCCATCAATTAGGAATCTGATGCCGTCACCAAACACATTCTTTAAATTGTTGCCATTTGTTGAGTGTTTTTTTTGGTGTCTAATCCGCATATATATCACCATTGCCCTTGATTTTCTTGACTGTATATCTCTTAAATGTCACCATATACACGTGTGATTTAGTTTACGAAGATTTTTCAATGCCGAGAACCTCGATCAGAGAGTAAAAAAGGCGTAAGGTTCACAATGGTGTAAAATTAAAATGGGATATACCTGGCTAGGATTCGAGTTACAGGAACAAGTGCCAAACCAACCACCCAAGAATGGAATCGTCACGCGAAAACACTTGACAACCTCCTAGAAGCAGCTTTTCTTACCATTAGACCTTTCTCCATCAATTAGGAATCTGATGCCGTCACTAAACACATTCCTTAAATTGTAGCCATTTGTTGAGTGTGTTTTTTTTTGGAGTCTAATCCGCATATATATCACTATTGCCCTTGATTTTCTTGACTGTATATCTCTAGATGTCAACATATACACGTGTGATTTAGTTTACGAAGATTTTTCAAGGCCGAGAACCTCGATAAAAGAGTAAACATGGCGTAAGGTTCACAATGGTGTAAAACTAAAATGAGATATACCGGGCTAGGATTCGAGTTACAGGAACAAGGGACAAACCAACCACCCAAGAATGGAATCGTCGAGCGAAAACACTTGATAACCTCCTAGAAGCAGCTTTTCTTGCCCCCAGACCTTTCTCCATCAATTAGGAATTTGATTCCATCACTAAACACATTCCTTAGAGTGTAGCCATTTGTTGAGTGTTTTTTTTTTGTGTCTAATCCGCATATATATCACCATTGCGCTTGATTTTCTTGACTGTATATCTCTTAAATGTCAACATATACACGTGTGATTTAGTTTACGAAGATTTTTCAATGCCGAGAACCTTGATCAGAGAGTAAAAAGGCGTAAAGTTCACAATGGTGTAAAATTAAAATCTGATATACCGGGCTAGGATTCGAGTTACAGGAACAAGGGAAAAACCAACCACCCAAGAATGGAATCGTCGAGCGACAAAACTTGACAACCTCCTAGAAGCAGCTTTTCTTGCCACCAGACCTTTCTCCATCAATTAGGAATTTGATTCCGTCACTAAACACATTCCTTAGAGTATAGCCATTTGTTAAGTGTTTTTTTGGTGTCTAATCCGCATATATATCACCATTGCGCTTGATTTTTTTGACTGTATATCTCTTAAATGTCAACATATACACGTGTGATTTAGTTTACGAAGATTTTTCAATGCCGAGAACCTCGATCAAAGAGTAAAAATGGCGTAAGGTTCACAATGGTGTAAAACTAAAATGGGATATACCGGGCTTGGATTCGAGTTACAGGAACAAGGGACAAACCAACCACCCAAGAATGGAATCGTCGAGCGAAAACACTTGACAACCTCCTAGAAGCAGCTTTTCTTGCCACCAGACCTTTCTCCATCAATTAGGAATTTGATTCCGTCACTAAACACATTCCTTAGAGTGTAGCCATTTGTTGAATGTTTTTTTTGGTGTCTAATCCGCATATATATCACCATTGCGCTTGACTTTCTTGACTGTATATCTCTTAAATGTCAACATATACACGTGTGATTTAGTTTACGAAGATTTTTCAATGCCGAGAACCTCGATCAGAGAGTAAAAAAGGCGTAAGGTTCACAATGGTGTAAAATTAAAATGAGATATACCGGGCTAGGATTCGAGTTACAGGAGCAAGGGCAAAACCAACCACCCAAGAATGGAATCGTCGAGCGAAAAAACTTGACAACCTCCTAGAAGCAGCTTTTCTTGCCACCAGACCTTTCTCCATCAATTAGGAATCTGATGCCGTCACTAAACACATTCCTTAAATTGTAGCCATTTGTTGAGTGTTTTTTTTGGTGTCTAATCCGCATATATATCACTATTGCCCTTGATTTTCTTAACTGTATATCTCTTCAAGGTCAACATATACACGTGTGATTTAGTCTACGAAGATTTTTCAATGCCGAGAACCTCAATCAGAGAGTAAAAATGGCGTAAGGTTCACAATGGTGTAAAATTAAAATGGGATATACCGGGCTAGGATTCGAGTTACAGGAACAAGGGCCAAACCAACCACCCAAGAATGGAATCGTCGAGCGAAAACTCTTGACAACCTCCTAGAAGCAGCTTTTCTTTCCACCAGACCTTTCTCCATCAATTAGGAATCTGATGCTATCACAAAACAAATTACTTAAATTGTAGCCATTTGTTGAGTGTTTTTTTTTGTGTCTAATCCACATATATATCACCATTGCCTTGATTTTCTTGACTGTATATCTCTTAAATGTCAACATATACACATGTGATTTTGTTTACGAAGATTTTTCAATGCCGAGAACCTCGATCAGAGACAAAAAAAGGCGTAAGGTTAACAATGGTGTAAAATTAAAGTGGGATATACCGGGCTAGGATTCGAGTTACAGGAACAAGGGATAAACCAACCACCTAAGAATGGAATCGTCGGGCGAAAACACTTGACAACCTCCTAGAGGCAGCTTTTCTTGCCACCAGATCTTTCTCCATCAATTAGGAATCTGATGCCATCACTAAACACATTCCTTAAATTGTATCCATTTGTTGAGTGTTTTTTTTTGTGTCTAATCCGCATATATATCACCATTGCCCTTGATTTTCGTGACTGTATATCTCTTAAATATCAACATATACACCTGTGAATTAGTTTACGAAGATTTTTCAATGCCGAGAACCTCGATCAGAGAGTAAAAAAGGCGTCAGGTTCACAATGGTGTAAAATTAAAATTGGATATAACGTGCTAGGATTCGAGTTACATGAACAAGGGCCAAACCAACCACTCAAGAATGGAATCGTCGAGCGAAAACACTTGACAACCTCCTAGAAGCAGCTTTTATTGCCACCAAACCTTTCTCCATCAACTAGGAATCTGATGCCGTCACTAAACACATTCCTTAAATTGTAGCCATTTGTTGAGTGTTTTTTTTGGTGTCTAATCCGCATATATATCACCATTGCCTTTGATTTTCTTGACTGTATATCTCTTAAATGTCAACATATACACGTGTGATTTAGTTTACGAAGATTTTTCAATGCCGAGAATCTCGATCAGAGAGTAAAAAAGGCGTCAGGTTCATAATGGTATAAAATTAAAATGGGATACACCGGGCTAGGATTCGAGTTACAGGAACAAGGGCCAAACCAACCACCCAAGAATGGAATCGTCGAGCGAAAATACTTGACAACCTCCTAGAAGCAGCTTTTCTTTCCACCACCAGACCTTTCTCCATCAATTAGGAATCTGATGCCGTCACTAAACACATTCCTTAAATTGTAGCCATTTGTTGAGTGTTTTTTTGGTGTCTAATCCGCATATATATCACCATTGCCCTTGATTTTCTTGACTGTATATCTCTTAAATGTCAACATATACACGTATGATTTAGTTTACGAAGATTTTTTAATGCCGAGAACCTCGATCAGAGAGTAAAAAAGGCGTAAGGTTCACAATTGTGTAAAATTAAAATGGGATATACCGGGCTAGGATTCGAGTTACAGGAACAAGGGCTAAACCAACCACCCAAGAATGGAATCGTCAAGCGAAAACACTTGACAACCTCCTAGAAGCAGCTTTTCTTGCCACCAGACCTTTCTCCATCTATTAGGAATCTGATGCCGACACTAAACACATTCCTTAAATTGTAGCCATTTGTTGAGTGTTTTTTTTTGTGTCTAATCCGCATATATATCACCATTGCCCTTGATTTTCTTGACTGTATATCTCTTAAATGTCAACATATACACGTGTGATTTAGTTTACGAAGATTTTTCAATGTCGAGAACCTCGATCAGAGAGTAAAAAAGGCGTAAGTTTCACAATGGTGTAAAATTAAAATGGGATATACAAGGCTAGGATTCGAGTTACAGGAACAAGGGCCAAACCAACCACCCAAGAACGGAATCGTCGAGCGAAGACACTTGACAACCTCCTAGAAGCGGCTTTTCTTGCCACCAGACCTTTCTCCATCAATTAGGAATCTGATGCCGTCACTAAACACATTCCTTAAATTTTAGCCATTTGTTGAGTGTTTTTTTTTTGGTGTCTAATCCGCATATATATCACCATTGCCCTTGATTTTATTGACTGTATATCTCTTAAATATCAACATATACACGTGTGATTTAGTTTACGAAGATTTTTCAAATGTCGAGAACCTTGATCAGAGAGTAAAAAAGGCGAAAGATTCACAATGGTGTAAAATTAAAATGGGATATACCGGGCTAAGATTCGAGTTACAGGAACAAGGGCCAAACCAACCACCCAAGAATGGAATCGTCGATCGAAAACACTTGACAACCTCCTAGAAGCAGCTTTTCTTGCCACCAGACCTTTCTCCTTCAATTAGGAATCTGATGTCGTCACTAAACACATTCCTTAAATTGTAGCCATTTGTTGAGTGTTTTTTTTGTGTCTAATCCGCATATATATCACCATTGCCCTTGATTTTCTTGACTGTATATCTCTTAAATGTCAACATATACACGTGTGATTTTGTTTACGAAGATTTTTCAAATGTCGAGAACCTCGATCAGAGAGTAAAAAAGGCGTAAGATTCACAATGGTGTAAAATTAAAATGGGATATACTAGGATAGGATTCGAGTTACAGGAACAAGGGCCAAACCAACCACCCAAGAATGGAATAGTCGAGCGAAAACACTTGACAACCTCCTAGAAGCAGCTTTTCTCGCCACCAGACCTTTCTCCATCAATTAGAAATCTGATGCCGTCACTAAACACATTCCTTAAATTTTAGCCATTTGTTGAGTGTTTTTTTTTTGTGTCTAATCCGCATATATATCACCATTGACCTTGATTTTCTTGACTGTATATCTCTTAAATATCAACATATACACCTGTGAATTAGTTTACGAAGATTTTTCAATGCCGAGAACCTCGATCAGAGAGTAAAAAAGGAGTAAGGTTCACAATGGTGTAAAATTAAAATTGGATATACCGGGCTAGGATTCGAGTTACATGAACAAGGGCCAAACCAACCACCCAAGAATGGAATCGTCGAGCGAAAACACTTGACAACCTTCTAGAAGCAGCTTTTATTGCCACCAAACCTTTCTCCATCAACTAGGAATCTGATGCCGTCACTAAACACATTCCTTAAATTGTAGCCATTTGTTGAGTGTTTTTTTTGTGTCTAATCCGCATATATATTACCATTTCCCTTGATTTTCTTGACTGTATATCTCTTAAATGTCAACATATACACGTGTGATTTAGTTTACGAAGATTTTTCAATGTCGAGAATCTCGATCAGAGAGTAAAAAAGGCGTCAGGTTCATAATGGTGTAAAATTAAAATGGGATACACCGGGCTAGGATTCGAGTTACAGGAACAAGGGCCAAACCAACCACCCAAGAATGGAATCGTCGAGCGAAAATACTTGACAACCCCCTAGAAGCAGCTTTTCTTTCCACCACCAGACCTTTCTCCATCAATTAGGAATCTGATGCCGTCACTAAACACATTCCTTAAACTGTAGCCATTTGTTGAGTGTTTTTTTGGTGTCTAATCCGCATATATATCACCATTGCCCTTGATTTTCTTGACTGTATATCTCTTAAATGTCAACATATACACGTATGATTTAGTTTACGAAGATTTTTTAATGCCGAGAACCTCGATCAGAGAGTAAAAAAGGCGTAAGGTTCACAATTGTGTAAAATTAAAATGGGATATACCGGGCTAGGATTCGAGTTACATGAACAAGGGCCAAACCAACCACCCAAGAATGGAATCGTCAAGCGAAAACACTTGACAACCTCCTAGAAGCAGCTTTTCTTGCCACCAGACCTTTCTCCATCAATTAGGAATCTGATGCCGACACTAAACACATTCCTTAAATTGTAGCCATTTGTTGAGTGTTTTTTTTTGTGTCTAATCCGCATATATATCACCATTGCCCTTAATTTTCTTGACTGTATATCTCTTAAATGTCAACATATACACGTGTGATTTAGTTTACGAAGATTTTTCAATGTCGAGAACCTCGATCAGAGAGTAAAAAAGGCATAAGTTTCACAATGGTGTAAAATTAAAATGGGATATACAAGGCTAGGATTCGAGTTACAGGAACAAGGGCCAAACCAACCACCCAAGAACGGAATCGTCGAGCGAAAACACTTGACAACCTCCTAGAAGCGGCTTTTCTTGCCACCAGACCTTTCTCCATCAATTAGGAATCTGATGCCGTCACTAAACACATTCCTTAAATTTTAGCCATTTGTTGAGTGTTTTTTTTTGGTGTCTAATCCGCATATATATCACCATTGCCCTTGATTTTATTGACTGTATATCTCTTAAATATCAACATATACACGTGTGATTTAGTTTACGAAGATTTTTCAAATGTCGAGAACCTTGATCAGAGAGTAAAAAAGGCGTAAGATTCACAATGGTGTAAAATTAAAATGGGATATACCGGGCTAAGATTCGAGTTACAGGAACAAGGGCCAAACCAACCACCCAAGAATGGAATCGTCGATCGAAAACACTTGACAACCTCCTAGAAGCAGCTTTTCTTGCCACCAGACCTTTCTCCTTCAATTAGGAATCTGATGTCGTCACTAAACACATTCCTTAAATTGTAGCCATTTGTTGAGTGTTTTTTTTGTGTCTAATTCGCATATATATCACCATTGCCCTTGATTTTCTTGACTGTATATCTCTTAAATGTCAACATATACACGTGTGATTTTGTTTACGAAGATTTTTCAAATGTCGAGAACCTCGATCAGAGAGTAAAAAAGGCGTAAGATTCACAATGGTGTAAAATTAAAATGGGATATACTGGGATAGGATTCGAGTTACAGGAACAAGGGCCAAACCAACCACCCAAGAATGGAATCGTCGAGCGAAAACACTTGACAACCTCCTAGAAGCAGCTTTTCTCGCCACCAGACCTTTCTCCATCAATTAGAAATCTGATGCCGTCACTAAACACATTCCTTAAATTTTAGCCATTTGTTGAGTGTTTTTTTTTTGTGTCTAATCCGCATATATATCACCATTGCCCTTGATTTTCTTGACTGTATATCTCTTAAATATCAACATATACACCTGTGAATTAGTTTACGAAGATTTTTCAATGCCGAGAACCTCGATCAGAGAGTAAAAAAGGAGTAAGGTTCACAATGGTGTAAAATTAAAATTGGATATACCGGGCTAGGATTCGAGTTACATGAACAAGGGCCAAACCAACCACCCAAGAATGGAATCGTCGAGCGAAAACACTTGACAACCTTCGAGAAGCAGCTTTTATTGCCACCAAACCTTTCTCCATCAACTAGGAATCTGATGCCGTCACTAAACACATTCCTTAAATTGTAGCCATTTGTTGAGTTTTTTTTTTGTGTCTAATCCACATATATATTACCATTTCCCTTGATTTTCTTGACTGTATATCTCTTAAATGTCAACATATACACGTGTGATTTAGTTTACGAAGATTTTTCAATGTCGAGAATCTCGATCAGAGAGTAAAAAAGGCGTCAGGTTCATAATGGTGTAAAATTAAAATGGGATACACCGGGCTAGGATTCGAGTTACAGGAACAAGGGCCAAACCAACCACCCAAGAATGGAATCGTCGAGCGAAAATACTTGACAACCCCCTAGAAGCAGCTTTTCTTTCCACCACCAGACCTTTCTCCATCAATTAGGAATCTGATGCCGTCACTAAACACATTCCTTAAATTGTAGCCATTTGTTGAGTGTTTTTTTGGTGTCTAATCCGCATATATATCACCATTGCCCTTGATTTTCTTGACTGTATATCTCTTAAATGTCAACATATACACGTATGATTTAGTTTACGAAGATTTTTTAATGCCGAGAACCTCGATCAGAGAGTAAAAAAGGCGTAAGGTTCACAATTGTGTAAAATTAAAATGGGATATACCGGGCTAGGATTCGAGTTGCAGGAACAAGGGCCAAACCAACCACCCAAGAATGGAATCGTCAAGCGAAAACACTTGACAACCTCCTAGAAGCAGCTTTTCTTGCCACCAGACCTTTCTCCATCAATTAGGAATCTGATGCCGACACTAAACACATTCCTTAAATTGTAGCCATTTGTTGAGTGTTTTTTTTTTGTGTCTAATCCGCATATATATCACCATTGCCCTTGATTTTCTTGACTGTATATCTCTTAAATGTCAACATATACACGTGTGATTTAGTTTACGAAGATTTTTCAATGTCGAGAACCTCGATCAGAGAGTAAAAAAGGCATAAGTTTCACAATGGTGTAAAATTAAAATGGGATATACAAGGCTAGGATTCGAGTTACAGGAACAAGGGCCAAACCAACCACCCAAGAACGGAATCGTCGAGCGAAAACACTTGACAACCTCCTAGAAGCGGCTTTTCTTGCCACCAGACCTTTCTCCATCAATTAGGAATCTGATGCCGTCACTAAACACATTCCTTAAATTTTTATCCATTTGTTGAGTGTTTTTTTTTGGTGTCTAATCCGCATATATATCACCATTGCCCTTGATTTTATTGACTGTATATCTCTTAAATATCAACATATACACGTGTGATTTAGTTTACGAAGATTTTTCAAATGTCGAGAACCTTGATCAGAGAGTAAAAAAGGCGTAAGATTCACAATGGTGTAAAATTAAAATGGGATATACCGGGCTAAGATTCGAGTTACAGGAACAAGGGCCAAACCAACCACCCAAGAATGGAATCGTCGATCGAAAACACTTGACAACCTCCTAGAAGCAGCTTTTCTTGCCACCAGACCTTTCTCCTTCAATTAGGAATCTGATGTCGTCACTAAACACATTCCTTAAATTGTAGCCATTTGTTGAGTGTTTTTTTTGTGTCTAATCCGCATATATATCACCATTGCCCTTGATTTTCTTGACTGTATATCTCTTAAATGTCAACATATACACGTGTGATTTTGTTTACGAAGATTTTTCAAATGTCGAGAACCTCGATCAGAGAGTAAAAAAGGCGTAAGATTCACAATGGTGTAAAATTAAAATGGGATATACTGGGATAGGATTCGAGTTACAGGAACAAGGGCCAAACCAACCACCCAAGAATGGAATCGTCGAGCGAAAACACTTGACAACCTCCTAGAAGCAGCTTTTCTCGCCACCAGACCTTTCTCCATCAATTAGAAATCTGATGCCGTCACTAAACACATTCCTTAAATTTTAGCCATTTGTTGAGTGTTTTTTTTTGTGTCTAATCCGCATATATATCACCATTGCCCTTGATTTTCTTGACTGTATATCTCTTAAATATCAACATATACACCTGTGAATTAGTTTACGAAGATTTTTCAATGCCGAGAACCTCGATCAGAGAGTAAAAAAGGAGTAAGGTTCACAATGGTGTAAAATTAAAATTGGATATACCGGGCTAGGATTCGAGTTACATGAACAAGGGCCAAACCAACCACCCAAGAATGGAATCGTCGAGCGAAAACACTTGACAACCTTCTAGAAGCAGCTTTTATTGCCACCAAACCTTTCTCCATCAACTAGGAATCTGATGCCGTCACTAAACACATTCCTTAAATTGTAGCCATTTGTTGAGTGTTTTTTTTTGTGTCTAATCCGCATATATATTACCATTTCCCTTGATTTTCTTGACTGTATATCTCTTAAATGTCAACATATACACGTGTGATTTAGTTTACGAAGATTTTTCAATGTCGAGAATCTCGATCATAGAGTAAAAAAGGCGTCAGGTTCATAATGGTGTAAAATTAAAATGGGATACACCGGGCTAGGATTCGAGTTACAGGAACAAGGGCCAAACCAACCACCCAAGAACGGAATCGTCGAGCGAAAATACTTGACAACCTCCTAGAAGCAGCTTTTCTTTCCACCACCAGACCTTTCTCCATCAATTAGGAATCTGATGCCGTCACTAAACACATTCCTTAAATTGTAGCCATTTGTTGAGTGTTTTTTTGGTGTCTAATCCGCATATATATCACCATTGCCCTTGATTTTCTTGACTGTATATCTCTTAAATGTCAACATATACACGTATGATTTAGTTTACGAAGATTTTTTAATGCCGAGAACTTCGATCAGAGAGTAAAAAAGGCGTAAGGTTCACAATTGTGTAAAATTAAAATGGGATATACCGGGCTAGGATTCGAGTTACAGGAACAAGGGCCAAACCAACCACCCAAGAATGGAATCGTCAAGCGAAAACACTTGACAACCTCCTAGAAGCAGCTTTTCTTGCCACCAGACCTTTCTCCATCAATTAGGAATCTGATGCCGACACTAAACACATTCCTTAAATTGTAGCCATTTGTTGAGTGTTTTTTTTTTGTGTCTAATCCGCATATATATCACCATTGCCCTTGATTTTCTTGACTGTATATCTCTTAAATGTCAACATATACACGTGTGATTTAGTTTACGAAGATTTTTCAATGTCGAGAACCTCGATCAGAGAGTAAAAAAGGCGTAAGTTTCACAATGGTGTAAAATTAAAATGGGATATACAAGGTTAGGATTCGAGTTACAGGAACAAGAGCCAAACCAACCACCCAAGAACGGAATCGTCGAGCGAAAACACTTGACAACCTCCTAGAAGCGGCTTTTCTTGCCACCAGACCTTTCTCCATCAATTAGGAATCTGATGCCGTCACTAAACACATTCCTTAAATTTTAGCCATTTGTTGAGTGTTTTTTTTTGGTGTCTAATCCGCATATATATCACCATTGCCCTTGATTTTATTGACTGTATATCTCTTAAATATCAACATATACACGTGTGATTTAGTTTACGAAGATTTTTCAAATCTCGAGAACCTTGATCAGAGAGTAAAAAAGGCGTAAGATTCACAATGGTGTAAAATTAAAATGGGATATACCGGGCTAAGATTCGAGTTACAGGAACAAGGGCCAAACCAACCACCCAAGAATGGAATCTTCGATCGAAAACACTTGACAACCTCCTAGAAGCAGCTTTTCTTGCCACCAGATCTTCTCCTTCAATTAGGAATCTGATGTCGTCACTAAACACATTCCTTAAATTGTAGCCATTTGTTGAGTGTTTTTTTTGTGTCTAATCCGCATATATATCACCATTGCCCTTGATTTTCTTGACTGTATATCTCTTAAATGTCAACATATACACGTGTGATTTTGTTTACGAAGATTTTTCAAATGTCGAGAACCTCGATCAGAGAGTAAAAAAGGCGTAAGATTCACAATGGTGTAAAATTAAAATGGGATATACTGGGATAGGATTCGAGTTACAGGAACAAGGGCCAAACCAACCACCCAAGAATGGAATCGTCGAGCGAAAACACTTGACAACCTCCTAGAAGCAGCTTTTCTCGCCACCAGACCTTTCTCCATCAATTAGAAATCTGATGCCGTCACTAAACGCATTCCTTAAATTTTAGCCATTTGTTGAGTGTTTTTTTTTTGTGTCTAATCCGCATATATATCACCATTGCCCTTGATTTTCTTGACTGTATATCTCTTAAATATCAACATATACACCTGTGAATTAGTTTACGAAGATTTTTCAATGCCGAGAACCTCGATCAGAGAGTAAAAAAGGAGTAAGGTTCACAATGGTGTAAAATTAAAATTGGATATACCGGGCTAGGATTCGAGTTACATGAACAAGGGCCAAACCAACCACCCAAGAATGGAATCGTCGAGCGAAAACACTTGACAACCTTCTAGAAGGAGCTTTTATTGCCACCAAACCTTTCTCCATCAACTAGGAATCTGATGCCGTCACTAAACACATTCCTTAAATTGTAGCCATTTGTTGAGTGTTTTTTTTTTTTTGTGTCTAATCCGCATATATATTACCATTTCCCTTGATTTTCTTGACTGTATATCTCTTAAATGTCAACATATACACGTGTGATTTAGTTTACGAAGATTTTTCAATGTCGAGAATCTCGATCAGAGAGTAAAAAAGGCGTCAGGTTCATAATGGTGTAAAATTAAAATGGGATACACCGGGCTAGGATTCGAGTTACAGGAACAAGGGCCAAACCAACCACCCAAGAATGGAATCGTGAGCGAAAATACTTGACAACCTCCTAGAAGCAGCTTTTCTTTCCACCACCCGACCTTTCTCCATCAATTAGGAATCTGATGCCGTCACTAAACACATTCCTTAAATTGTAGCCATTTGTTGAGTGTTTTTTTGGTGTCTAATCCGCATATATATCACCATTGCCCTTGATTTTCTTGACTGTATATCTCTTAAATGTCAACATATACACGTATGATTTAGTTTACGAAGATTTTTTAATGCCGAGAACCTCGATCAGAGAGTAAAAAAGGCGTAAGGTTCACAATTGTGTAAAATTAAAATGGGATATATCGGGCTAGGATTCGAGTTACAGGAACAAGGGCCAAACCAACCACCCAAGAATGGAATCGTCAAGCGAAAACACTTGACAACCTCCTAGAAGCAGCTTTTCTTGCCACCAGACCTTTCTCCATCAATTAGGAATCTGATGCCGACACTAAACACATTCCTAAAATTGTAGCCATTTGTTGAGTGTTTTTTTTTTGTGTCTAATCCGCATATATATCACCATTGCCCTTGATTTTCTTGACTGTATATCTCTTAAATGTCAACATATACACGTGTCATTTAGTTTACGAAGAGTTTTCAATGTCGAGAACCTCGATCAGAGAGTAAAAAAGGCGTAAGTTTCACAATGGTGTAAAATTAAAATGGGATATACAAGGCTAGGATTCGAGTTACAGGAACAAGGGCCAAACCAACCACCCAAGAACGGAATCGTCGAGCGAAAACACTTGACAACCTCCTAGAAGCGGCTTTTCTTGCCACCAGACCTCTCTCCATCAATTAGGAATCTGATGCCGTCACTAAACACATTCCTTAAATTTTAGCCATTTGTTGAGTGTTTTTTTTTGGTGTCTAATCCGCATATATATCACCATTGCCCTTGATTTTATTGACTGTATATCTCTTAAATATCAACATACACACGTGTGATTTAGTTTACGAAGATTTTTCAAATGTCGAGAACCTTGATCCGAGAGTAAAAAAGGCGTAAGATTCAAAATGGTGTAAAATTAAAATGGGATATACCGGGCTAAGATTCGAGTTACAGGAACAAGGGCCAAACCAACCACCCAAGAATGGAATCGTCGATCGAAAACACTTGACAACCTCCTAGAAGCAGCTTTTCTTGCCACCAGACCTTTCTCCTTCAATTAGGAATCTGATGTCGTCACTAAACACATTCCTTAAATTGTAGCCATTTGTTGAGTGTTTTTTTTTGTGTCTAATCCGCATATATATCACCATTGCCCTTGATTTTTCTTGACTGTATATCTCTTAAATGTCAACATATACACGTGTGATTTTGTTTACGAAGATTTTTCAAATGTCGAGAACCTCGATCAGAGAGTAAAAAAGGCGTAAGATTCTCAATGGTGTAAAATTAAAATGGGATATACTGGGATAGGATTCGAGTTACAGGAACAAGAGCCAAACCAACCACCCAAGAATGGAATCGTCGAGCGAAAACACTTGACAACCTCCTAGAAGCAGCTTTTCTTGCCACCAGACCTTTCTCCATCAATTAGCAATCTGATGCCGTCACTAAACACTTTCCTTAAATTGTAGCCATTTGTTGAGTGTTTTTTTTTGTGTCTAATCCACATATATATCACCATTGCCCTTTATTTTCTTGACTGTATATCTCTTAAATGTCAATATACACACGTGTGATTTAGTTTACGAATATTTTTCAATGCCGAGAACCTCGATCAGAGAGTAAAAAAGGCGTAAGGTTAACAATGGTGTAAAATTAAAATGGGATATACCGGGCTCGGATTCGAGTTACAGGAACAAGGGCCAAACCAACCACCCAAGAATGGATTCGTCGAGCGAAAACACTTGACAACCTCCTAGAAGCAGCTTTTCTTGTCACCAGACCTTTCTCCATCAATTAGGAATCTGATCCCGTCACTAAACACATTCCTTAAATTTCAGCCATTTGTTGAGTGTTTTTTTGGTATCTAATCCGCGTATATATCACCATTGCCCTTGATTTTCTTGACTGTATATCTCTTAAATGTCAACATATACACTTGTGATTTAGTTTATGAAGATATTTCAATGCCGAGAACCTTGATCGAAAGGGAAAAAAGGGGTAAGGTTCACAATGGTATAAAATTAAAATGGGATATACCGGGCTAGGATTCGAGTTACAGGAACAAATGCCAAACCAACCACCCAAGAATGGAATCGTCGAGCAAAAACACTTGACAACCTCCTAGAGGCAGCTTTTCTTGCCACCAGACCTTTCTTCATCAATTAGGAATCTGATGCCGTCACTAAACACATTCCTTAAATTGTAGCCATTTGTAGAGTGTTTTTTTTGGGTGTCTAATCCGCATATATATCACCATTGCCCTTGATTTTCTTGACTGTATATCTCTTAAATGTCAACATATACACGTGTGATTTAGTTTACGAAGATTTTTCAATGTCGAGAACCTTGATCAGAGAGTAAAAAAGGGGTAAGGTTCACAATGGTATAAAATTAAAATGGGATATACCGGGCTAGGATTCGAGTTACAGGAACAAGGGCCAAACCAACCACCCAAGAATGGATTCGTCGAGCGAAAACACTTGACAACCTCCTAGAAGCAGCTTTTCTTGTCACCAGACCTTTCTCCATCAATTAGGAATCTGATCCCGTCACTAAACACATTCCTTAAATTTCAGCCATTTGTTGAGTGTTTTTTTGGTATCTAATCCGCATATATATCACCATTGCCCTTGATTTTCTTGACTGTATATCTATTAAATGTCAACATATACACTTGTAATTTAGTTTATGAAGATATTTCAATGCCGAGAACCTTGATCGAAAGGGAAAAAAGGGGTAAGGTTCACAATGGTATAAAATTAAAATGGGATATACCGGGCTAGGATTCGAGTTACAGGAACAAAGGCCAAACCAACCACCCAAGAATGGAATCGTCGAGCAAAAACACTTGACAACCTCCTAGAGGCAGCTTTTCTTGCCACCAGACCTTTCTTCATCAATTAGGAATCTGATGCCGTCACTAAACACATTCCTTAAATTGTAGCCATTTGTAGAGTGTTTTTTTTTGGGTGTCTAATCCGCATATATATCACCATTGCCCTTGATTTTCTTGACTGTATATCTCTTAAATGTCAACATATACACGTGTGATTTAGTTTACGAAGATTTTTCAATGTCGAGAACCTTGATCAGAGAGTAAAAAAGGGGTAAGGTTCACAATGGTATAAAATTAAAATGGGATATACCGGGCTAGGATTCGAGTTACAGGAACAAGGGCCAAACCAACCACCCAAGAATGGAATCGTCGAGCGAAAACACTTGACAACCTCCTAGAAGCAGCTTTTTTTGCTACCAGACCTTTCTCCATCAATTAGGAATTTGATGCCGTCACTAAACACATTCCTTAAATTGTAGCCATTTGTTGAGTGTTTTTTTTGGTGTCTAATCCGCATATATATCACCGTTGCCTTTTATTTTCTTGACTGTATATCTCTTAAATGTCAACATATACACGTGTTATTTAGTTTATGAAGATTTTTCAATGCCGAGAACCACGATTAGAGAGTAAAAAAGGCGTAAGGTTCACAATGGTGTAAAATTAAAATGTGATATATTGGGCTAGGGATCGAGTTACAGGAACAAGGGCCAAACCAACCACCCAAGAATGGAATCGTCGAGCGAAAACACTTGAAAACCTCCTAGAAGCAGCTTTTCTTGCCACCAGACCTTTCTCCATCAATTAGGAATCTGATTCCGTCACTAAACACATCCCTTAAATTGTAGCCATTTGTTGAGTGTTTTTTTTGGTGTATAATCCGCATATATATCACCATTTCCCTTTATTTTCTTGACTGTATATCTCTTAAATGTCAACATATATACGTATGATTTAGTTTACGAAGATTTTTCAATGCCTAGAACCTCGATCAGAGAGTAAAAAAGGCGTAAGTTTAACAATGGTATAAAATTAAAATGGGATATACCGGGCTAGGATTCGAGTTACAGGAACAAGGGCCAAACCAACCACCCAAGAATGGAATTGTAGAGCGAAAACACTTGACAACCTCCTAGAAGCAGCTTTTCTTGCTACCAGACCTTTCTCCATCAATTAGGAATCTGATGCCGTCACTAAACACATTCCTTAAATTGTAGCCATTTGTTGAGTGTTTTTTTTGTTGTCTAATCTGCATATATATCACCGTTGCCTTTTATTTTCTTGACTGTATATCTCATAAATGTCAACATATACACGTGTTATTTAGTTTATGAAGATTTTTCAATGCCGAGAACCACGATCAGAGAGTAAAAAAGGCGTAAGGTTCACAATGGTGTAAAATTAAAATGTGATATACCGGGCTAGGATTCGAGTTACAGGAACAAGGGCCAAACCAACCACCCAAGAATGGAATCATCGAGCGAAAACACTTGACAACCTCCTAGAAGCAACTTTTCTTGCCACCAGACCTTTCTCCATCAATTAGGAATCCGACGCCGTCACTAAACACGTTACTTAAATTGTAGCCATTTGTTGAGTTTCTTTTTTGTGTATAATCCACGTATATATCACCATTGCCCTTGATTTTCTTGACTGTATATCTCTTAAATGTCAACATATACACGTGTAGTTTAGTTAACGAAGATTTTTCAATGCCAAGAACCTCGATCAGAGAGTAAAAAAGGCGTAAGGTTCACAATGGTGTAAAATCAAAATGTGATATACCGGGCTAGGATTCGAGTTACAGGAACAAGGGCCAAACCAACCACCCAAGAATGGAATCGTCGAGCAAAAACACTTGACAACCTCCTAGAAGCAGATTTTCTTGCCACCAGACCTTTCTCCATCAATTAGGAATATGATGCCGTCACTAAACACATTCGTTAAATTGTAGCCATTTGTTGAGTGTTTTTTTTGGTGTCTAATCCGCATATATATCACCATTGCCCTAGATTTTATTGACTGTATATCTCTTAAATGTCAACATATACACGTGTGATTTAGTTTACGAAGATTTTTCAATACCGAGAACCTCGATCAGAGAGTAAAAAAGGCGTAAGGTTCATAATGGGGTAAAATTAAAATGGGATATACGGGGCTAGGATTCGAGTTACAGGAACAAGGGCCAAACCAACCACCCATGAATGGAATCGTCGAGCGAAAACACTTGACAACCTCCTAGAAGCAGCTTTTCTTGCCACCAGACCTTTCTCCATCAATTAGGAATCTGATGCCGTCACTAAACACATTCCTTATATTGTAGCCATTTGTTGAGTGTTTTTTTTTTGTGTTTAATCCGCATATATATCACCATTGCCCTTGATATTTCTTGACTGTATATCTCTTAAAATCTCAACATATACACGTATGATTTAGTTTACGAAGATTTTTCAATGCCGAGAACCTCGATCAGAGAGTAAAAAAGGCGTAAGTTTCACAATGGTGTAAAATTAAAATGGGATATACCGGGCTAGGATTCAAGTTACAGGAATAAGGGCCTAACCAACCACCCAGGAATGGAATCGTCGAGCGAAAACTCTTGACAACCTCCTAGAACCTGCTTTTCTTACCACCAGACCTTTCTCCATCAATTAGGAATATGATGCTGTCACTAAACACATTCCTTAAATTGTAGCCATTTGTTGAGTGTTTTTTTTTTGTGACTAATCCGCATATATATCACCATTGTAGTTGATTTTCTTGACTGTATATCTCTTAAATGTCAACATATACACGTGTGATTTAGTTTACTGAGATTTTTCAATGCCGAGAACCTCGATCAAAGAGTAAAAAAGGCGTAAGGTTCACAATGGTGTAAAATTAAAATGGGATATACCGGGCTAGGATTTGAGTTACAGGAACAAGGGCCAAACCAACCACCCAAGAATGGAATCGTGGAGCGAAAACACTTGACAACCTCCTAGAAGCAGCTTTTCTTGCCACCAGACCTTTCTCCATCAATTACGAATCTGATGTCGTCACTAAAAACATTCCTTAAATTGTAGCCATTTGTTGAGTGTTTTTTTTGGTGTCTAATCCTCATATATATCACCATTGCCCTTGATTTTCTTGACTGTATATCTCTTAAATGTCAACATATACACGTATGATTTAGTTTACGAAGATTTTTCAATGCCGAGAACCTCGATCAGAGAGTAAAAAAGGCGTAAGGTTAACAATGGTGTAAAATTAAAATGGGATATACTGGGCTAGGATTCGAATTACAGGAACAAGGGCCAAACCAACCACCCAAGAATGGAATCGTCGAGCGAAAACCCTTGACAACCTCCTAGAAGCAGCTTTTCTTGCCACCAGACCTTTCTCCATCAATTAGGAATCTGATGCCGTCACTAAACACATTCCTTAAATTGTAGCCATTTGTTGAGTGTTTTTTTTTGGTGTCTAATCCACATATATATCACCATTGCCCTTTATTTTCTTGACTGTATATCTCTTAAATGTCAATATACACACGTGTGATTTAGTTTACGAATATTTTCAATGCCGAGAACCTCGATCAGAGAGTAAAAAAGGCGTAAGGTTAACAATGGTGTAAAATTAAAATGGGATATACCGGGCTAGGATTCGAGTTACAGGAACAAGGGCTAAACCAACCACCCAAGAATGGAATCGTCGAGCGAAAACACTTGACAACCTCCTAGAAGCAGCTTTTCTTGTCACCGGACCTTTCTCCATCAATTAGGAATCTGAGCCCGTCACTAAACACATTCCTTAAATTTCAGCAATTTGTTGAGTGTTTTTTTGGTGTCTAATCCGCATATATATCACCATTGCCCTTGATTTTCTTGACTGTATATCTCTTAAATGTCAACATATACATTTGTGATTTAGTTTATGAAGATATTTCAATGCCGAGAACCTTGATCAGAGAGTAAAAAAGGGGTAAGGTTCACAATGGTATAAAATTAAAATGGGATATACCGAGCTAGGATTCGAGTTACAGGAACAAGGGCCAAACCAACCACCCAAGAATGGAATCGTCGAGCAAAAACACTTGACAACCTCCTAGAGGCAGCTTTTCTTGCCACCAGACCTTTCTCCATCAATTAGGAATCTGATGCCGTCACTAAACACATTCCTTAAATTGTAGCCATTTGTAGAGTGTTTTTTTTTGGTGTCTAATCCGCATATATATCACCATTGCCCTTGATTTTCTTGACTGTATATCTCTTAAATGAAAACATATACACGTGTGATTTAGTTTACGAAGATTTTTCAATGCCGAGAACCTCGATCAGAGAGTAAAAAAGGCGTAAGGTTAACAATGGTTTAAATTTTAAATGGGATATACCGAGCTCGAATTCGAGTTACAGGAACAAGGGCCAAACCAACCACCCAAGAATGGAATCGTCGAGCGAAAACACTTGACAACCTCCTAGAAGCAGCTTTTCTTGCCACCAGACCTTTCTCCATCAATTAGGAATCTGATGCCGTCACTAAACACATTCCTTAAATTGTAGCTATTTGTTGAGTGTTTTTTTTTGTGTCTAATCCTCATATATATTACCATTGCCCTTAATTTTCTTGACTGTATATCTCTTAAATGTCAACATATACACGTATGATTTAGTTTACGAAGATTTTTCAATGCCGAGAACGTCGATCAGAGAGTAAAAAAGGCGTAAGGTTCACAATGGTGTAAAATTAAAATGGGATATACCGGGCTAGGATTCGAGTTACAGGAACAAGGGCCAAACCAACCACCCAAGAATGGAATCGTCGAACGAAAAAACTTGACAACCTCCTAGAAGCAGCTTTTCTTGCCACCAGACCTTTCTCCATCAATTAGGAATCTGATGCCGTCACTAAACACATTCCTCAAATTATAGCCATTTGTTGAGTGTTTTTTTTTTTGTCTAATCCGCATATATATCACCATTGCCCTATATTTTCTTGACTGTATATCTCTTAAATGTCAACATATACACGTGTGATTTAGTTTACGAAGATTTTTCAATGCCGAGAACCTCGATCAGAGAGTAAAAAAGGCGTAAGGTTCATAATGATGTAAAATTAAAATGGGATATACCGGGCTAGGATTCGAGTTACTGGAACAAGGGCCAAACCAACCACCCAAGAATTGAATTGTTGAGCGAAAACACTTGTCAACCTCTTAGAAGCAGCTTTTCTTGCCACCAGACCTTTCTCCATCAATTAGGAATCCGACGCCGTCACTAAACACGTTACTTAAATTGTAGCCATTTGTTGAGTTTCTTTTTTGTGTCTAATCCACGTATATATCACCATTGCCCTTGATTTTCTTGACTGTATATCTCTTAAATGTCAACATATACACGTGTAGTTTAGTTAACGAAGATTTTTCAATGCCAAGAACCTCGATCAGAGAGTAAAAAAGGCGTAAGGTTCACAATGGAGTAAAATCAAAATGGGGTATACCGGGCTAGGATTCGAGTTACAGGAACAAGGGCCAAACCAACCACCCAAGAATGGAATCGTCGAGCAAAAACACTTGACAACCTCCTAGAAGCAGATTTTCTTGCCACCAGACCTTTCTCCATCAATTAGGAATCTGATGTCATCACTAAACACATTCCTTAAATTGTAGCCATTTGTTGAGTGTTTTTTTTGGTGTCTAATCCGCATATATATCACCATTGCCCTAGATTTTATTGACTGTATATCTCTTAAATGTCAACATATACACGTGTGATTTAGTTTACGAAGATTTTTCAATACCGAGAACCTCGATCAGAGAGTAAAAAAGGCGTAAGGTTCATAATGGGGTAAAATTAAAATGGGATATACGGGGCTAGGATTCGAGTTACAGGAACAAGGGCCAAACCAACCACCCAAGAATGGAATCGTCGAGCGAAAACACTTGGCAACCTCCTAGAAGCAGCTTTTCTTGCCACCAGACCTTTCTCCATCAATTAGGAATCTGATGCCGTCACTAAACACATTCCTTAAATTGTAGCCATTTGTTGAGTGTTTTTTTTGGTGTCTAATCCGCATATATATCACCATTGCCCTAGATTTTCTTGACTGTATATCTCTTAAATGTCAACATATACACGTGTGATTTAGTTTACGAAGATTTTTCAATGCCGAGAACCTCGATCAGAGAGTAAAAATGGCGTAAGGTTCATAATGGTGTAAAATTAAAATGGGATATACCGGGCTAGGATTCGAGTTACAGGAACAAGGGCCAAACCAACCACCCAAGAATGGAAACGTCGAGCCAAAACACTTGACAACCTCCTAGAAGCAGCTTTTCTTGCCACCAGACCTTTCTCCATCAATTAGGAATCTGATGCCGTCACTAAACACATTCCTTAAATTGTAGCCATTTCTTGAGTGTTTTTTTTGGTGTCTAATCCGCATATATATCACCATTGCCCATGATTTTCTTTACTGTATATCTCTTAAATGTCAACATATACACGTATGATTTAGTTTACGAAGATTTTTCAATGCCGAGAACGTCGATCAGAGAGTAAAAAAGGCGTAAGTTTCACAATGGTGTAAAATTAAAATGGGATATACCAGGCTAGGATTCGATTTACAGGAACAAGGGCCTAACCAACCACCCAAGAATGGAATCGTCGAGCGAAAACTCTTGACAACCTCCTAGAACCTGCTTTTCTTACCACCAGACCTTTCTCCATCAATTAGGAATCTGATGCTGTCACTAAACACATTCCTTAAATTGTAGCCATTTGTTGAGTGTTTTTTTTTTTGTGACTAATCCGCATATATATCACCATTGCCCTTGATTTTCTTGACTGTATATCTCTTAAATGTCAACATATACACGTGTGATTTAGTTTATGAAGATTTTTCAATGCCGAGAACCTCAATCAGAGAGTAAAAAAGGCGTAAGGTTCACAATGGTGAAAAATAAAAATGGGATATACCGGACAGGGATTCTAGTTACAGGAACAAGGGCCAAACCAACTACCCAAGAATAGAATCGTGGAGTGAAAACACTTGACAACCTCCTAGACGCAGCTTTTCTTGCCACCAGGCCTTTCTCCATCAATTAGGAATCTG
>JARYGA010007324.1:0-34642 GCA_030545235.1 Helianthus tuberosus | reverse complement strand
CGGGAAAGGGTAATTATTTTTGCATAACGCTTCCTCTTTTAACAGCATCAAATATTTTATAAATGTCTTATCGTTCTCTTTTCTTTTTCCAGAAAAATTCAATCAGTTTTTGAAATGTCTGATGGATCTGGCTTGGCTGTTACTGTTGCTCGTTATGAAACCCCTGATCACATCGACATCAACAAGGTTCTCTCTCTACACACACGGGTCTAATGTGTGAAATGCGTTTTAGACATCTAAATTCTAACCACTCTATATGTATGTAGGTTGGCATAATTCCTGATCATCCTTTGCCAGCTTTGTTTCCCAAGGATGATGACGCTTTTTGTGGCTGCATCGGAGACCCTGCTTCAGGTTGTTTTCTAAACCGAGTTGGATTATTTTAAAGATGATACAGCTATTCTAAAAACTCAATTTATCATTAATTTGACTGTCGGTTATTTGTTCAAAAGACCTGGCCAGCATATATGTATAGTTTGAAGGAAATTGGAAAAAATGTGAAGTAAATCTGTTGTAAATTACTTCTCTTTGAAATCTAGTCACCAATGCTTGAAGAGGTGATTTGTAAACCATATTTTTTTACTTGCACGCCTTTTGGAACTTTTTTTGTTGATGTGGTTACCTTTTGCGCCACAAGAAAAGACAAAAAAATGTGCCTTGGGTGTAAGGGTAACATTGTCAATAGAAAATGTTTGCAGTGTGCAAAACTGCAAATTAGTTAACTTGGTGTCCAGACCACTTCCCTGTGCCGCTTGGTGGTGTAGTGGCATACAGTGTGATCCGATCAATTGCATACGTGTGAACCAATGGACGCTAGGGTTTTCCTCACTTGGATAGGTAAGACTTGACTTATTACTTGAGGTTCAACAACTTGGAGATATGAAAGAGCAAGCATCGATTGTGATCATTGACTTCGAAGTACTCAGTTTTTGGGAGAAGGCCCTCTCCTGCCTTGTATTACAATCGCTTTATATATTCTGATTTCATCAACTCCTTCGAAGATGAATTCTGTGATCTTACGTCTACCCTTTAAACATTTATGTCCGTTAGGTTGAGGTTGATTTGTTTAATTCTTCTTATCATGCTCTAAACTTTGTTTTATGCGTGCATCTTGTAGTAAACATTAACATCTTAATCAGAATTTTATTTAAGTGATTGTCACCTACTTGAAAACGTGTTTATTGCTTTTAAAAAATGATGTTCAACCAAAACAATGGTTTGAATAATGATAAAAACAGAATATGTACATAAAAGTGACAAACAAGCCAAACGAGTTGGATCTTTTGTAAATACTTTCAAGTGAAGTCGAAACAAACACTGATGCACATACTTGAGTCTAAGGGAATGTTAACAAGTCTAATTAATTAAGTAAGTTAATTAAGGAACATATATTCGCTAATTTTATTATAGTCATCCAAATTTCAACAACTTTGCTAAGTATCAATGGTCAATGGATTATGTTATGTAAATGCTAGATAGATTGTATAAGCGAAAATGACAAATATATGAACGCAATCATGTTATTGTGATAGGTTACATGGAAATGTGTTGTATGTTCTATAACCAACGTTGATGTATTAGAAATATATTTGAGTAACTTTGGAGTTGATTGTTGCCAACGGTTACCGAAACCTAGGCAAAAATTGCTATTTAAGATTTGGAATCGGGAAGTATTTTTGTTTCCACCTTTAGGGATATCTCGCTATGCTTATTAGGGGTGTTCAGAATTCGTTTCGAATTCGAAAAATTTGAAATTCGTTTCGATTATCAAGAATTCGTTTCGATTATAAGAATTCGAATTCGATTCAATTCGAGTCAAGTAAATCGAATACGAATCGAATACGAATTTACAATTTCAAATTCGATTCGATTCGAAATTTGAATAATCATTATACATTTTTATTTGTTATTTTTATATGTAACACATATATAACTTTTATTAGGCTATATTACAAATTATGTTCAAAATTTATTCCAAGTATTAAAATTACCCATTATCAAACCAACAACATGGCTCAAAACTAAAACCTAAGTAATACATCTATCAATAGATTTCTAACCCAAAAAATATTAACTTGTAATGTGGAGTGGTTATTCCCGACTTCTCGTTTTGAATTTTAGATTTATGATACTTTATTTGGAACTGTTTTAATATGATATCGTGCTTTATGGTTGCTTTAAAAGTTATGTTTCATTTTGATAGTTTTTACATGTTTTTAAAGAATTTAAATCAAATCGAATTTATTCGAATTTTTAATCGAATACGAATTCGAATCGAATTTGGTAGATTTTAATCGAATTCGAATCGAATACGAATTCAAGGAAAAATAAAAATTATTCAAATAATTTGATTCGAATAATTCGAAAATTCAATATTCGATTCGATGAACACCCCTAAATTGGTTATGAACTTATTCTTAAAAAGTGTTAGCTTGGATCCAAGTGATCACGGTGTTTGTGTAGTTGTTGCAAGGTGTAATATTATATTTTTTTTTGTAATGTAAAGTGAACACAAATTTTTAAAGCATGTTTTGACAAAGAAATTAGTTTCTAAACGCGCTAGTATGTATGTACCTTCACTTTTTTTTTCTTTTTTTTTACCAAAAATAACTTGTCTGTATTGTATTTGAGGATTAATCCTAAAACCTTCATTTTACAATATTATACGGAGTTGGAGGAAACTTGCAAAATTAAAAAAAGAGACTCAAAGCCTCGTTCTCAAACGATTTGTGTTGGATTAGTTCTGTTTAAACATAATGGAAAACATGAAAACATACCTGTCACCGCAGACAGTGCAGAGGAGAATCCAGTGATGGAAGAAGCCACGGAGTTCGACATCTTTGTCAGTGTGATCTGGTTCATCCTTAGGGTGCTGACTGATGATGGTGATTATGAAACCGATAAGGGAGATCGGTTATGGAGAGGGAGGTCGAATGTGATGTTATGCTTATTAGGTTATGTCTAAGTGTGTAACTGAGTAACCCTTTAACCTCTACATTAGTCTCCTTATATAAGCACCCATGAGGAAACCTAATTAGTTAATAAGGGTAATATGGTCCATCAACAATTACCAACTAATTATTTAATAGGTTGTTATATATTTTGATCTATATAATCTAAATAATTATAATGGCTACTAGATTAAATATTAAACATAATATATTTAATCTTACATTCTCCCACTTAACCAAGTAATCATTTACTATGACTATTAGATAAGCCTGATCAGGAGTTAACACTCATTTTAGCCTTAAATAAGTACTATAGCAGAGAAATACAGCCGTTGAATCATTATGCGACTCAGGACCCCCATTAGTCATACTATAGCTGATGTGCGCGAGTGTCGTATAGTTTTTAATGTATATTTTAAGCCCTTTAACACTTTTTAGCCAAGTTTTAAATTTATAAAACACGATATTCTAACACTAAACACACATATGGGCAAGTGCACCCATCGTGAGCGTAGTATAGTGTTGGTAAGATACCGAGGTCGTCCAAGGACACAAGAGCTTTTAGTACCGGTTTATCCTCAACGTCTAATCAAATCAAAAGTTTAGAAAAAGGTTTTTAAATAAGAAAAATAAAACTAACTAAAATGCTGAAAAATAAAATAAAATAAAAACAGATAGACAAGATGAATCACTTGGATCCGACTCGTATTTAGTGTAACCGTTGATTATTTCCGCACTTTTGCACTTTTTAAAAGATTATCTTAGTTATTGTAGTAGGCCCCTCTTCTGAAGGTGACGTTACCCTCAATCCCGTAGTTTGAGTCAGCAAGGATACAATCCTAAAGGGTTGGATTATTGAAAGATAATTAATTAAGTTATTAATGCATATTGTGGTAGGCCCCTCTTCTGGAGGTGACGTTACCCTCGGCTAAGTAGTCTGAGTCAGCAGGGATACAGTCCTAAGTAGCCGGGTTAAAGTATTAATAGTAGTTTACATATGAGGGGATCAAGGAGTTCGGACCCCCGCCATCCAATACCAGTGGGTATTGAAGGAGGTCCTACTAAAGTTGACCCAGGTCCTTGCAGGATCTATACACTGAACAAGGCAAGACTCTTACCAAACCGTTCCCTTAACCCCCGACCAGGTAGCTAACATACCTCCATATAGACCGGGGAGATATGAATGGTGAAAATCTTTTATTTTATATAGACAGTAAAATAATGCCAAGACACCACGGACAAACGATAAGGAAGACTCATGTAACACCCCAAAATAGAATAACATGAAACTAAGTTCAAATAACTAAAAGAATTAACTTAGTTAGTAAAAATGTTGCAAAAGCTAGTTAAAGGGGTGGAAAGTGTTTAATTAAAGAAATGAAATTCTATGGGGGTTAAAGATGAGTAATTGTAAAGTATGGGTATTAGAGGGAGGAAAACCCCAAAAACACACATATGTGCGTTCTAGGGACCGATCAAAGCAGGGAACCAAGGGTGAAACCCTTGTTCACCAAATTCAATCAAATTGGGTAGAAATTTAGAAGATAATCAACTGCATGAACTCGAATCTACACCCATCTAAGTTCGATTTTAAGGAGGTAAGTTCAATTTCTTGAAATCATGACTTGTAAGAAGTGGGTTATGACCCAATCTCAAATTTTATACAAGAAAATGTGTAGATTGGAGTTAGGACTTTTCTATAGAACAGGAATCATGTGTATTTATGCGTGAATTCGATCAATTGAAAAGATAATTGCATAACCCATTTGATATGAATTATTAGAGGTGTAGAATGGTGGAAAATTTGTAGTGATCATGTGTAAATTTGATATAAGATGATGTTGTAGTACTTGAATCTTAAACAAATTTGAATAGGACAAGAGAATATTATGAACTTGATTGTTTGTTGATGAATATTGAAATGAACTAGTAGGAATTATGCTTTAAAAACTTGTACTTAGTGTCCCACAAATACGAAACCCGCCAAGTGTTTGATGAAATGCTTGAAAGAATAAATATGTGTAAATTGCGAGATAATGGAATGAAATAGTGGGATACTAAATAAATGAATGAATGTGTTGATATAGGTGTGAAGGAAGAAGGTTCCAATACTAGGAAATCGGAAGGTTCACAAGATCGAGGTACGTTAGTGTACACCATATTTCTATTTTTATGATGTCATTTGTATAATAATCTCAATTGTATTGTGTTGTTATGTTAAAGTTGTGAGAATTGAAATTTATGGTTGCTTGAAAGTAGAAGTAAGACCCGTCATAAACGGATTGTGAGGAATGAATAAGCTACGAAAGATAATGCATCATATCCGGTTCTTCCTAGTCGAACCGGGTATGGAAGGTTAAGTATGTAACGAATGAAAGTTTACTCGATCCGTCAACTCGGATTGGAGTGAAGTGTAAGAATGTAAAGAATACGATTGTTCGTCATGAACAAATCGAATGAAAGATATATTAAAGATGCAAGTATCCGTTATTAGCGGGTATGTTAAGAAAGGTATATTTAGCCTCTATTATGAGGCAAGCAAGTTATGAACCGTTTAACGGTTAGTAATGTAATGGAATGATGCAAAACCGTAATAGAGACGAATCGGTGTATTAAATTAATTGTGTTAGTGACGAAATACTAACTTATTTGTTTGTGTTGAATGTAGGTAAATCCTCAATTTAGGCGACTTGGCAATTTGGAGCGAGCACATGCACACATTATGACCATCAAGCGCTTCCGCTATTTCGTATTAATGTTTTGGGTCAAAATGCTTGTTTTGTATAACCTTGTTAGTAGTTTCACTTTTTAACACTTGATGTTATGGTTTTTAGTCGTGTCTAGTCGAACGGGTTGTAGACTTATTCGTTTTGATGATGGTTAAAACAGGGATACACTCGTCTTATGGACGGGTCATGCCCAAATTTTGTTAAATTTGTGCATTAATGATATTAGTATCGTTACCTTAATTTGTGAAAAGATTAGGCGCTTCTGAAAGTTCAAATTTATAGTGTCTAACCATGCCATTTTATTTAGTCATAAATGCGGACCTTACAAGTTGGTATCAGAGCCAAGGTTTGAGGGTTTCGAGCATATGATGTGATGCTTGAACTCAAACCGATGGCTCGTTCGAAAGTGTGCTCGCTCCAAGATCGCCAATGAGGTAACAATTTAAGTTTTTTTGGTAAAATGCTAGTATGTGTAATATGCTCAGGATATAATATTTAAGTTAAGTACGTGAAGGAGTAAATATGGGGGCCATACGGGGAGTTCCATGAACCGTATGGCTGAACACGGACCCGGGAAATGGTCGAATTAGCCAAAAATGAGTGCAGCAGCGTTTCAGCAATCGGGAGGCCGTCGCCGACGGGCTACCAGCCGTCACCGATGCCCCCCTTTGGGCCGACGCCCTAAATTGCTGTTTACGGACAAAGTGGCCGACACCACATTTTTGGAGCCCGTCGCCAACGGGGTGTGAGGCCGTCGCCGACGGCCAACGGAAATTAAGTTCGCTGAAAATTTTTGTTTTGTATTATTTTCGCATTTTGAGTTTCCGAATTGTCCGAAGGCCTATTAAATGTTTATGTAGGGTCCATATAAGGCCTAATAAGATATATGTAACCACAATTAGTGGTTACGATGGAAAGAAATTTGTAAAAGTCAAAAGTAATGTGTCGAATGACACGAATGAATGATGAAAGTTTAAAAAGCGAGTAAAGTTTAAAATGTAAGAATGCGAATGAAGTAAATACGGACTAATGAACTATGATGTATTGAAAGCTTGTTATTTGTATTAAACATAAACATGACAATGTGTAGATGGCCGATGCAAGAAACGTTAATGAGGATGACGATGATACGGCTAGACAAGAAGCATTTAATAGCAAAGTCACATAAGTGGCGGAAGGGGTTATGCAAGCTAATCTTCCACGATTAGCTCAAGAAGTGGAGAGTCGGGTGTTGGGAGTTGTGGATACAATGATGACTAGCAAGATAGAAGAATTGAAGGAACTGGTTGAGGGTTCTAAAGTTAAAAGCAAGGAACGACGATGCACATATAAAGATTTCATGGCATGCAATCCTGCAACGTATGATGGTAAAATTGATCCAATCACATGCCAAAGATGGATTTCCAATATAGAGGCAGTATTTATACGAAGTAGGTGTGATAAGGAAGACCAAGTGATGTTCGCTACTGGTCAACTCTCTTTCCAGGCGAAAGATTGGTGGGATGCGTATAGCAAGGAAATAGGTGAGGATAGACTCCAAATGATGACTTGGCAAGAATTTAAGGAACCCTTCATGAGATATCATTGTCCTCAGTCGACCATTGATAAGATTCAGGAGGATTTCTTACGCCTCCGATAGAAAAACGAGACGATAAACAAGATATCAAACACTTTCTTGGATAAGATGAAGTTTTGTGGAGACTTTGTGAAGACCGAAAGAATGAAGATCAATCGCTTTTATGGCATACTGAAGGCAGAATTTAGGGAGTTCATCACTCCCTCAAAATGTGAGACCCTTGATGAGCTTATCAATTTGGCACGGGATAGAGAAATTGAGATTAAAAGACAGGAGGAACGTGGTGAAAAGAGGTCGACAGAAAAGGGGACAAATGCAAGTCCATCTAAAAAGGCGAGGTTCCAAGATCAGGGAAGGAAAGACAAGTCGAAGGGTGGTATTACTCCTTGCAAGACATGTGGAAAACTTCACACTAGGGAATGCCTTTTGGGTAAGAAGGGGTGCTATAAGTGCGGTGAAGAAGGGCATACATCCTACAAGTGCCCTAGCAACCCGAAGACATGTTTCAACTGTTTCCAGAAAGGGCATGTTAAGTCGGAGTGTCCTAAACTCCAACAAGGATCAAAGAAGGAGGGAAAGAAAGAGGAAAGCTCAAAGGCGAAAGGGAGGATGTTTCAAATCACATCCGAAGAAGCCAAGTCCCATCCGAATGTAGTTTCAGGTATCTTTTTATTAAACTCCATACCGGTTTATGTTTTGTTCGATACCGGAGCCACTATGTCGTTTATTTCAAATGAAATCATACAACATCCTTCATTTAAGATTGAACGGATGCCGATACCCTTAGAGGTAGAAATAGCCGATAGTAAGAACTATGTGTTACACGAGATTTGTAGGAATTGCAAGTTCACTATAGAAAATGAAGAATTCGATATCGACCTCATACCTATGGTTTTGGGGGAATTTAAAATGATAGTAGGTATGGATTGGATGGCATGACACCACGTGGAGATTAATTGTAAAAATAAGGTAATGCTTGTCTAATCTCCAAGTGGAAGGCAACTAAGTATTCAAGGGGAGAGAAATGTGGAGACAAAGTTGTGTACTCTTGTTCAAGCCGTTAAGTACGTACTTAACGGGAGTAGAGCATACCTAGCTTATGCAGTTGACGCTCGACAAAGCCTCCCGAAGCTTGAAGATGTTAAGATCGCGAACGAATTTTCGGATGTATTTCCGGAGGAATTGCCGGCACTCCCTCCCGAACGAGAAATAGAGTTTCGCATCGAATTGAATCCAGGTGCGAAACCGGTAGCGAAGGCTCCCTATAGATTGGCTCCCACCGAGATGCAGGAGTTAATGACACAATTACAAGATCTACTAGATAAGGGCTTTATACGCCCGAGTGTGTCGCCTTGGGGAGCGCTGTCTTATTTGTTAAGAAGAAAGATGGGTCGATGCGCATGTGCATCGATTACAGAGAATTAAATAAGCTGACCGTGAAGAACCGCTACCCTTTACCTAGAATTAATGATCTTTTTGATCAATTACAAGGGGCGAGTTGGTTCCAAGGTTGGAGAACTCGCTAGTCGCTAGCGGGTCGGTGAGGTAGGGACTAGCGACTACTCGGGATTAATCGGATCGGACTTTTTATGTATAATTTTAAGTTTTTATACATATATACATATATTTTTATACGTAATTTTTTTAAGTGGACAAGTTTTGACCGGAATCTGGGAGGTTTTGGCCGGAATATGTGTTTTTTTCTGATTTTTTCCGATTTTTTTTTGTTTTTTCCCGATTTTTTCCGATTTTTCCCGACCGACTAGTCGCGACTAGGGCCGACTAGCGATTTTTTTACTGATTAGCTGAAAATTACTCAGTTGATGGGCGACTAGCGACTAGTCAGCGATTAATCGCCGGCTAGTCGCGATTTTTGCAACCATGGTTGGTTCTCAAAGATAGACTTACGTTCGGGATATCATCAAGTCAGGGTACGAGAAGAAGATATTGCAAAGACCGCATTTAGAATCCGATATGGACATTACGAGTTCCTAGTTATGTCCTTTGGGTTGACGAACGCCCCGACAGCGTTTATGGATCTTATGAACCGGGTATATCGACCCATGCTAGATAAATCTGTAATCGTGTTCATAGATGATATTCTAGTCTATTCGCGAAGTAAGACTGAACATGCGAGGCATTTGCGTGAAGTACTTGAAACTCTCCGAAAGGAAAAACTTTATGCGAAATTCACAAAGTGTGCCTTCTGGCTCAGAGAGGTGCAGTTTCTGGGTCATGTGATCAATTCGGAAGGTGTCTTAGTAGATCCGTCAAAGGTTGAGTCCGTAATGAAATGGGTTTCCCCAAAAAACCCAACTAAAATAAGAAGTTTTCTAGGCCTCACGGGGTACTACAGAAGGTTCATACAGGATTTTTCGAAGATAGCATTACCCTTAACGAAACTGATGAGGAAGAAAGAAAAGTTTGTGTGGGGTAAAGAACAGGAGGAAGCCTTTCGAATATTAAAGGAGAAGCTGTCGAGTCCCTCGGTCTTGACATTACCGGATGGGACTGAAGACCTGGTTGTCTATTCAGATGCTTCACATCAGGGTTTAGGATGCGTTTTGATGCAAAGGGGAAGGGTTATCGCATATGCTTCACGACAATTGAAACCACATGAGGTAAACTACCCAACACACGATTTGGAATTGGCAGCGGTGGTGTTCGCCTTAAAAATTTGGAGGCATTATCTATATGGTACGAGATGTACAATTTACTCGGACCACAAAAGCCTCAAATATTTCTTCGAACAGAAAGAATTGTATATGAGGCAACGAAGATGGTTGGAACTGATTAAAGATTACGATTACGATATCCTTTACCATCCGGGAAAGGCGAACGTGGCGGCTGACGCGTTAAGCCGAAAAGAGTCTCCACCTCCGATTCAAGTAAAATCCATGAAGATGATAGTTACTCCGCGTTTACTTGATATGATACGAGATTCCTAAGTAAAGTCGCTCGGAGCGGAAGACCCAAAGAAAGAAAGAGTAAAAGGTGTAGCCAATAAATTAGAAGAAAATTCGACCAAACTCAAAACAAGATTCGGTCGAATTTGGATACCGCGATTTTACATAGTCAAGACCGCTCTACTCGACGAGACTCACAAATCACGATACTCAATTCATCCCGGGGCAACCAAGATGTACCGGGACTTGAAGACCAATTATTGGTGGCCGGGTATGAAACGCGATATTGTTAAGTATGTTGCGAAGTGCTTAACATGCTCCCAAGTAAAGGCGGAACATCAAAAACCATACGGGGAATTACAACCATTGGATATTCCGGTATGGAAATGGGAAGAAATAACGATGGATTTAGTGACCAAGCTTCCTAGAACAAAAAGGGGCACGATGCAATATGGGTAATTGTAGACCGACTCACAAAAAGCGCCCATTTTTTACCAATTCGAGAAGTTTACTCTTCTGATAGAATGGCGGAAATTTATATGAATGAGATCGTATCTCGACACAGGGTGCCCGTGTCAATCGTTTCAGATCGGGATACTAGATTTACCTCTCGTTACTGGCAGAAGTTTCATGAAAGTATGGGCACGAAGCTACACATAAGCACAACCTATCACCCCCAGGCTGTTGGTCAATCAGAACGAACCATCCAAACGCTTGTTGATATGTTAAGAGCTTGTGCCTTAGATTTTGGCGGGAATTGGGATGACCATTTACCACTAGTAGAATTTTCTTATGATAATAGCTATCTTAGTGGTATTCAAATGACTCCCTATGAATTATTATACGGGAGGAAATGTAGAACTCCTGTGTGTTGGGGGGAAGTTGGACAGAGAGAACTTGCACCAAGCGATGTAATAGCAGTGACGAATGAAAAGATCGATTTGATTAGAGCTCGACTGAAAGCAGCCCAGGATCGGCAAAAAGCTTATGCGGACAAGAGAAGGCGTCCTATCGAGTTTCAAGTCGGAGATTATGTTCTGCTGAAAGTATCTCCATGGAAGGGTATAATCCGTTTCCGCAAATGGGGTAAGTTAGGTCCTCGTTATATTGGACCGTTTAAAATCTTGGCTCGAGTTGGAATAGTTGCATATCGATTAGAATTACCGTCTACACTAGACGGGATTCACAATACCTTCCACGTATCGCAGTTGAGGAAGTGTCTTGCAGATGAAACAGCGTTAGTACCTCTCGACGACATCGAGTTGGACGAGGGGTTAAATTATGTCGAAAGACCAATAGCCATTAAAGACGTCAAGGTGAAGAATCTCCGCAACAAGGCTGTTAGACAAGTGTTGGTTCAATGGCAACACCGAAAGGGGTCGGAACTCACATGGGAAGCGGAAGATGAAATGAGGAAGCACTACCCTTTTCTCTTCGGTATGTAAATGTTTAAATTTGTTATGTGCCCAGGTTTCGGGGACGAAACCTCTTTTAAGGGGGGTAGACTTGTAACACCCCAAAATAGAATAACATGAAACTAAGTTCAAATAACTAAAAGAATTAACTTAGTTAGTAAAAATGTTGCAAAAGCTAGTTAAAGGGGTGGAAAGTGTTTAATTAAAGAAATGAAATTCTATGGGGGTTAAAGATGAGTAATTGTAAAGTATGGGTATTAGAGGGAGGAAAACCCCAAAACACACACATATGTGCGTTCTAGGGATCGATCAAAGCAGGGAACCAAGGGTGAAACCCTTGTTCACCAAATTCAATCAAATTGGGTAGAAATTTAGAAGATAATTAACTGCATGAACTCGAATCTACACCCATCTAAGCTCGATTTTAAGGAGGTAAGTTCAATTTCTTGAAATCATGACTTGTAAGAAGTGGGTTATGACCCAATCTCAAATTTTATACAAGAAAATGTGTAGATTGGAGTTAGGACTTTTCTATAGAACAGGAATCATGTGTATTTATGCGTGAATTCGATCAATTGAAAAGATAATTGCATAACCCATTTGATATGAATTATTAGAGGTGTAGAATGGTGGAAAATTAGTAGTGATCATGTGTAAATTTGATATAAGATGATGTTGTAGTACTTGAATCTTAAACAAATTTGAATAGGACAAGAGAATATTATGAACTTGATTGTTTGTTGATGAATATTGAAATGAACTAGTAGGAATTATGCTTTAAAAACTTGTACTTAGTGTTGTTGGTGCATACGTCTGTCGACTTCGTCTTGTATCGAGTCTTGCATTATTCAGGGCACGAAGATCGAGAAATCAAGTCAAATGGCTAATTCCGCTTTAGATGACTAATTCCATTTGAAGAGGTCATCATGTAATTCCGCACGGAATTAGCATGTAATTCTGTTTGAATTGTAATATCGCTTGTATAGTAATTTCGTTTGAGCGTGTTTGGAGCGGAATTAGAAAGTCTATAAATAGGAGTAGATCCGTTTCATTTGGAACGGAATTAGAATAGTGTTTTCCGATGGCGAAGCTCTGTCGAAGTGTCTACAGATCTGTAATTGCTCAGATATCAATCAAAAGACAGTTATAAGTGAATATCTTGCTGAATTACACACAATATGTCTGTTTCCGCCTTTCATATTGTGTAGAACGCCTCTGAACGAATCATTTCGGGTCCGTACACGATCCTACAAGTGGTATAAGAGCTCAGGAGGAGGAGTTCTGCAGATTTCAGCTTGATTTCATTGTGTTTTCTTACTTCTATACCGTCTTTTCTTAATTGAATAAGTTTTCCTGGTCAAAATGATCTGAATTTCACATATCATAAGCGAAATGATGTTTTAACAAATCCTTAAAAAAAGACCATAATTCGATTTAAATCTGCTAAAATTGATAATTCCGCTTGAACTTCAGATCAAATATGATGACATCAGCTTAATTCCGCTTGGAATTATACCTTAATTCCGCTCGAGATTACTGTCTGGAACTAATCTCGTTTGAACTTGTTGCTAATTCCGCACGGAATTTGTAATTCCGTTTGAAATTTCAAACGAAATCATAATTCCGTTTTGAAAAGTTAATTTCGCGTGAACTGTTTCATAATTCCGCACGGAATTAAATCTTGTTTGTCCAGTTCAAACGAAATTGGGGAATTTCGTTTGAAGTGTCTAATTTCGTTTGAAACTCTTAATTCCGTTTGAAAGTTTGTGTGCAGATAATCTCGTTTGAAGTAATTTCGTTTGGAAGATCTTATCTCGTTTGAAATTGTCTGGTGTGAGAAACTTGCTACTGAATCATGAGTGAAGAATTTTATAACCCATTTGCCACATCTCCGACTACTCCGGCTGTCATTGCTATGAACTTGGAAAATGAGACTAGAACTATGCAAAAAACCCCGAAGCTAATGAGCATTGAGGAGTATTACGGTTGGAAAGATCGGTTTGAAAACTGGGTTCAAGCAAATCATTTGAGATCTTGGGAGTGTATTTTGAAAAAATATGTACTACCACGTACTGATCTGCAAGTTGAGAAAACAATCTCTGAATTCACTGATAAAGAACGAGACATGTACAAAGCTGAAAAGATGATGATTAGTCTACTTCAGCATCCTATTAAAGAAGACATCTTTGTATTGCTTCAACATGACAAAACTTCAAAATCAATTTGGGATGCTCTTAAAATCAAATTTGAGGGAAGTGAGAAGATGATCAAAAGTAAAAAGGCATTGCTTAAGAAAGAATTTGATCTATTTACAAGTCTGCCAGGGGAAGATACAAAGAAATTGATTGAAAGATATTGCCACTTAGTGCGTTCTAGGTCAATGTTAAGCATAACCAAAGAACGAGAGGAATGGGTTGACAAATTAGCTGATGCTTTACCTCAGAAAGAATGGGGTACATTTTTGATGATCTTAAAGAACACCGGAGAATATGATGGTTTGACAATTTCTCAGTTCATCGAGAAGATTGAAGGTCAAGATCTTGAACATCAAAAGATTGCGAGGATGAGTAATCCGAGTGGTCAACAAGATGTGAAAATGTATTACAAAGGCAATGTTCAAGAGGCTGAAATGAGTCCGAAAATTCAAACTGCTTTTAGTGCTGGAGACTTATCTGGAACTGTTGAACAAAGTCCAAATAGTAGCAGTGGTTTTTCTTCATATCCGAGGGTTAATCCAAAGAGTTCAACTTCAAGTTTTCATTCTCAAAGTTCAAAAAGTGGGAATGGTTGTGTGATACAGTGTAACATTGCATTGAATCTTCCAGATGGTCAAAGTTTTTCTGAAGAAATTGCAAAAGATCATATGGCGTTACTTGCAACTGTGTTACAATCCTATGAAGGTTTGGTTGCAGGGAGGATCGGAAATCCTATGCTGACGAAAGAGGATTACGATCAGATAGACGCTGAGCTCATGGACATCAAATGGTGCTTAGCTAGTGTCTTGAGAAGAGTTGTATAGTTAAAATGATTACAGGAAGAAATGATTTCTTGGATGCACATGTTTCTACTTTGGCTTTTGATAAATCTAAAGTTACTTGTTTTCGATGCAGGGAGAAAGGTCATTTCAAAAGAGAATGCAAAAATCAGGAAGCGAGTGGAGCAAAGAATCCATTTGGAAAAGATGATTACTATCGGAAAGCCATATATCAACAAGTTACTCATCAACCGCATCAACAAAAAGATTCACAAACTGCTCATGGGAAAATGATCGAAGATGCAAACAAGAAAGCTTATTATGGTATCATTGATCAAGATGATGAAAAAGTGGCAGAAGGCTTCAGCTGGGATAAATATATTCCACCTGATTCAAAAGTTGTAGCTATGATTGCAGAAATAGTTCAAAAGCCTGATTTGTTTACGGAATGGATGAAAATATTTTATAGTGATGATTCGAATCATGTCACACCCCGACCGCGTAAAACAACAAATCGCGGCGGAATTGTCGGAGAGTGTTGTAACAGAATCATTGTTTCAAAACACACGGAAATTTGAGGTTTCATTTTATTAAACATTAGATATTTACATCGTCTGGAGATCTAAATAAGCAAGTTTATTAAGTTACTAAGGCCTCGTCCATTCCTATGTGAGTATGCATCCTAGCAATCAACATCATTCAACAACACCTGAAACATATGTGAAAACAAAGTCAGCAAAGAAATGCTGGCGAGTACATAGGGTTTTGAGAGTATTGGATTCATGGCTAGTTTACATGTGGCAATACTTAATTAAAAACCTTGTTTTGAAAAGTATTGTATTGCGGCATAACTAACCAACTCAAATCAAGTTGATTATAGTGTATAAAATCTCGTAGCCATGATTCTTAACCCAAAACATTTATTTAATAAAATCTCGTTAATAAAATTCGTATAGTTTATATCGTTTCGAAAACCTCGTTTGTGTGACATCGCTTCCAATTGCTTACCCAAGTGAACTAAATAACGCCACGGTATGTAATATAATGAAAACATATATATATAGGAAGTACCAGCGGCGTATCCACCATGCTTTCATCACATTACACCCGTCCCGTTATCTAAACACTAACCGAAAACCAATCGTTTACCCAAATCGTTTAATTCGTTAAACATCGCTTTAGTCGTTTAAATCATTCTCGTTTTAGATCGTGAAACTACTTTTGATTGTCTCGCTAATAACATTCAAACCTTTGTGACTCGACTATCTCGCCTATCGCTTCTCGCATTAATAAACCACCAAAGGGTAAATTAACAATCATCAGATTCAGTCGTTACCCACCTAACCCACACATAACCATGGGTCTGGTCTGATAACGGGATTTGTCGGATCCTATGGTACCATAACCTAATACTGGTCGGTTTGGCCGAAATTAATGAATGTCATTCATTATGTAATTACAACCAACAAGCTTGTTCACATTATCGAAATCATTATTAGTTTGGTATAAACCATCTTACTCGTTTTGAAACCATCGTTAAAACATCGAAATCGTTTTGATACATATGAATCACCCCAAAACAATTGAAAATAGTAAAAGAGGGGAACTATGTACTCACCTTTGGGTGCGTTTTTATATGTTAACACAATCCCTCAAATCGTTTATTCATCCTAAATTAAAGAAGAAAGCTTTAATAATCAAAAACCCACAAAATACATGCAAAATGCTACTTATGTCATTTCTGTTTTAATATATAAAACTGGACCGTTTTCGGGCATTTAAATAAAATAGTTAACTTATTCCAAAAATTCCCAAATTATTACAAATTTTAATAATAAAAAACCCACAAAATACATGCAAAATGCTACTTATGTCATTATCAGTATTTTATAGAAAATCGTTTACCGGACTGCAATCAGATTTGTTACTTTCTGATTGCAGTCTACGAAATAATTTGTTTAAAATTCATCGAGAGTCCGATTTATGAAATTCCAGTGAGAGAATTACAAATACATCGGTGGTCATCTACAGTACAAATTTCATGATCTAACTCTACACAGAATTCAAGTTATGACGGAAAACAGGACGCATATTTTCAGCAGAAAAATGCAGCTCTAGCTGCTGTTACGAAAAGACACTTTAAAAATAGTAAACGGAGTCCAAAAATTATGATTCCGGTGCCATTAGAACCGTATTTCATAATAACATGTTACAGACTCAGAAAATCAGTTTTTTTGTTAAGTTGTGAACTGGTTACAGCCAGTTAAAGGCGGCTGAAAATGCAAATCAGCATGCTTTTTGTAGTATAAGTGCCATTAAAAAGTACACTTACGACTACCATTCATTCTAATAATGATTTATCTCGTAACATAAGTTATTTACAGCAGATTATTGTTTGTATTACTCAGATTTATCATGATTACTTCATTATTTTATCAATACTTCAACACTAGACTAGTTTATGTTCAAGACTTGTTTATGTTCATTAGAGTTCTTAACCTTTCATCATTCTTTCAACTATTAACCACCAAAAATATGAACAAGATGAGGATCTAAGGCACTTACTACTAGCACAAGGCTAGGGGCGTTCGAGTGTAGAAAAGTGGTGGATAAAAGAAAACGAGAGCGGTCCTTGAGCTTCCGAGTGCACCAAGGTTGCTTGTTGGACCTCTTGCACCTTTGAGTATATGAAAAATGGCTTGAAGGGAACTTGATGGTGGGTGTATGGTGGTTAGTGGTGGCTGCCGAAAGTAAGGGAAGAAGAAGAAGAGAGTGTTTGTTGGTGGGTGTTTGATGAGAGATGCTTATGATCTTGAGGTTAAATAGACAAATCTCCAACATCCTCTTTACCCATTAGGTCATGTGCCTCCTAAGTACCATGCAATTATAATAAACAAATGAAGGAAAATCATGGGTGGATCTTCACCTTGTAACCGGTTTCGTGTGGGGGGGGGGGGTACTAGTTGGTTTGTAATGGAACAAGTTACTAACTAGTTAAGTTTAAAGTGCTTAGTTACTAGTAAATGTGTGTTATTAAATATATAGTGTGTTAGGATGTTCGGGGACCCTAACTAGCTCAGAAAAATAAAAACAACATGTTTGGCAAAATTTTAGTGTCCCGGGTAATGTCCGGTTGTTCGGTTAAATACCGTTCCGTTAAAGTGTTTAATTAAGTACCGGGTATTTTATCTAGCGTTCAAATCCCGATTTATGGCGTTCTAATTTATTTTTATTATTCTATGAAAATAAACTCGCCAAAATATTACTGAAATAAATTTCAGTTGCCAAGACTGGCTGCGTTGTCCGCGTTTCGCAGTAAAAGCACTGTGTCGCGCAGAAACACGCGGTACGCGCTTAAATTTGAAAAATAACGTTTTTAAGTGTTTTAATTTATTTTTCAACACGAACCTGATTAAAATAAAATTTTAATTATAACAAAATATTTGTGGGATTTAAATATTATCCGGGCGGTCACTAACGTTCGTTTTGCAGTTTTGTCGTAATTAGTTCTTTAGTTAAAATAAACATGTTTTTGCCATACCGAATCCTTCAAACTTATTTCTAAGTTATGTAAAGGATATTTAGGGTATGTTCGGCTTACGTCACATTTCTGGAGTGTACGTCGCGTTAAACTGATTGCTTTTAAGCACCAGTTTGCGTATAACCTTCCAGAAAGTGATTTAAAGTTTGAAGTCGGAATCAAATCAAATTGTAAAATTAATAAACACAATTGCACATATAATAACACCAAAACACATATAATAACACCAAAGCACATTGTTTTATTGATAACCAACATTGTTTTACATTATACGGTGCTTACAGAACACAGTTGTCACAGTCTCCCCTACTTTAGGAAATTTCGTCCCGAAATTTTATTTCGAGGAGACTTGTGAAAGCTTGAAACATGAAGTCGAAAAGATAAAACAACACCGGTTAGAGTTCCGTACTTCTAGTAACTTTAAATAACATTATGCTTGCAAGGTAAGAGGGACACTTATATACAAGTATATGAAGCGTCATTGGTGCGTCCACCGTACCTCCATTACATTGTTCACGTTTCGTTATTGTTGTCACTATTGGTTCTTACACATGATAAATCTTACTGTGGTTTCCGTGCACTGAATTTTTATAATTATGTACGCGTCCATAATTACGTAATTCCTTGCATAGTCCACACAGTGCATTTAATAATGTGTCGGGGAAAAACCAAATGAATGAACCTGTGATGAGTGTGACTGGACCACCATAGGGTCCTTTCAGCTGTATCATCACATGCCACTCTTAACCAGATTCTGAATCGATCTTTAACTAGACCACTCAAGGGTCTATTTTCGAATCATGGAATGGTACTATATAACCCAAGGGTCTTAACTACCACGTAGAAGCCCATTAAGGATTTAAGATAGTACCTTTTGAATATCCTATTATGAATCCCTCATATGAGGATATGGAAGATTCTATGAGGATTTGGATAACGAAAATCGGATCACATAATAAGAGAGAACACCTAAACACATAATCGCATTAATCGTTTAACTTGACCTTTAATTTGTTATCTTTGGACACGGGTATTTAAAGCATACCAGGAACCCAATTCGTGGATTTCCTTTGGCACTTTAAATATTATCAAGAATCTAACTATGAAGATAGGAAGATCATAATAGGAATTTGGTTTGCCCTTATTGAGTTGTAATGTACATATTAAGGTGTACAAGGAATCCAATCAGGGCTCCGATTTGGGCGATAATCACCCACAAGGATTCTTAAAATAGAGCAACCCATCGCCCTTCCGTTTCGAGTTTAAGCTCGTGTTGAAGTAGTAGCTCATATTACAATAAGCCTTCGTTTACACAAAATCGTTGTTCTTGAAGGACACGAGATTGAATATCAGATAGAGTTTGAACAGAATGAAGCTTGACTTGCTCCTTTCGACCAAGCGCATCGGCTACGACATTCGCCTTACCAGGAATGTAGCGAATCTCGAGATCGTAATTGTTCAAGAGCTCAACCCATTGGCGCTGCCTCATGTTCAGCTCCTTCTGATTAACGACGTGCTGGGGACTTTTGTGGTCTTGTGAAAACCACACACTTCATTCCATGGGGGTAGTGTCTCCAGATTTTGAGAGCAATTACCACAGCACCTAATCTCAAGATCACGAGTTGTGTAGTTCTTCTCGTGAACTTTCAACTGTCTTGACGCATATGCTATGACTTTACCTCATTGCATAAGAACACAACTAAAGCCTAGATTCGACGCGTCACAAAAGACAATGAAATCATCGTTTCCATTGGGCAAGGACAAAACAGGAGCATCACATAGCTTCCGTTTCAGCGTTTGGAACGCTTCTTCTTGCTTAGATCCCCACTTCAAAGGCTTATTCTTCCGAGTCTAAGCAGTGAGTGGAACCGCGATCATTGAGAAATTAGAAATGAATCGACGATAACAACCAGCAAGACCAGGAAATGATCGAATCTCTGTAGGTTTCGTCGGTGTATTCCAATCCTTAATAGCTGCTATTTTGCAAGGATTCACATGAATACCCTGCTTGTTGACTACATGACCCAAAAGCTGAACTTCTTTAAGCCAAAATTCACACTTGGAGAATTTAGCGAAAAGTTTGTTCCTTCTTTAGGAGTTCCAATGTCAAACGAAGGTGTTGCTCGTGATCGGCTCGAGACTTTGAATAAATGAGAATATCGTCAATGAACACCATAATGAACTTGTCTAAATAAGGTTTACAGACCCTATTCATTAAGTCCATGAATATAGCTGGGGCATTCGTCAAACCAAAAGGCATGACAGTGAACTCGTAATGCCCATATCTTGTACGGAATGCGGTTTTGGGAAAATCTTCTTCGAGTACACGAAGTTGATGATACCCAGATCGTAGGTCGATCTTGGAAAAGCATGCAGCACCTTGCAGCTGGTCGAAGAGATCATCAATTCTAGGTAGGGGATATCGATTCTTGATGGTAAGCTTATTAAGCTCACGATAATCGATACACATTTGAAAAGATCCATCTTTCTTTTTCACAAAGAGGACAGGAGCTCCCCAAGGCGAAAAGCTCGGACGGATGAATCCTTTATCAGACAACTCTCGAAGCTGTTTCGATAACTCTTGCATCTCTGACGGTGCAAGACGATAGGGTGCTTTTGTAATCGGGTTGGCATTGGGTACAAGGTCAATATGAAACTCGACTTGACGAACTGGAGGCAAACCAGGCAGTTCATCGGGAAACACCTCTGGATAATCCCGAACAATCGGAATATCCTGAATACTTTTGCTCTTGCCTTTCTCCTCGGTGACATGTGCCAGGAAAGCAACATATCATTTTCGCAAATAACTTTGGGCCTTTGTACACGACATAAGCTTCAAACCACCAGATGGTTTTTTTTTTTCGCCACGAACTTCCAGAATATCGCCAGACGGAAGAGGAATATGAACAATCTTATCGAAACAAACCACCTCAGCATGATGTTTGGTTAATCAATCCATCCTTATGATAATGTCGAAACTCCCAAGTTGCATCGGTGTGAGGTCAAAAGGAAAAAGGTGATTATCAAAGTTAAATTGACAGTCGCAAATAACATAATTGAGTACAAAAAGTAACTTTGATAGTTAAGGGTTTCCTTAGTTATCTAACCACGGAATTAAAGTGATTACTCAGATTGCCAATTTCGTTTCTTAGAATGAAACGAGCACTTAGCATCTTCGAGGAAATCATGAGCGATCATATGAATAAGAGAACTACAAATACGGTTCTTTTGGTGTAGGTATCATAGGGTATGCCATACACACATGCAACTATATTTGTACATCGGAATTGCAAATAAGGATTTATTTATAAACAAAAATCGATTGTTTCCGAGTTCAAAGGAAAACACTAGAAACATAAACATAAGATTCGGATTATTCAAAGCAGCAGCTTCTTCTAAACGGCCAAATGCTCATCCATGGGTCGGATTTGCATTGACAAACTTTGGGCATTTGTTCCTAAAATGACCCATTTCACCACAGTTGTAGCAAGTACCAGGCGGAATACGAGCTCGTGCTGGATTTGCTTGAACAGCAGTAGGATCTGCAACAGTTTTATTCTGGATCGCAAAACGGCATGTTTTGACCAAATGTCCCCATCGTCCACAGTGGGTACATTTGAAACATGGTGTTTGATCTGGATGATGACCATTGCATTGATTGCACAAGGGAGCAGTTCCCAAGTACGGCTTCTTGGCTGGTGGTGCTGCCACCTGGCTAGGTTCTGCTTGTTTTGGTGCAACGGCTACGGGATCCTTTGAAGCTTTATGCTTCTTTGACTTTTTCGATGGCTCGGCTTCTGCTTCCTTTGATGCTTCTTGGGTGGCTTCATTATTGAGACGAGACATGGCGACAGCTAATTCAACAGTCTTCAGGATTACTTCGCCTATCCGCTGGGCAAATTTGGCAGTTTGCTCGGACAGTTGAATGTCGTTGCGATGATGAGACATTCTAGAGGAAGTGAAAGACATAGGAGAAAACAAGTAAATGTTATCGGATAATTAAAACAGAGAAACAACGCATAAAAGGTGCGATCATTTGTTTGTTACTTAAGGCAAACAAACGTGACGGTGGTTAATCAAAGTAAACGGGTCATATTAATGTATCGCCGAAGGCATGCTCGCCTATAAGTGAACACTCATCCCAAGAGTTCCCAGGTAAGAGTGACTGGTCTGATACTGCGGATTTGTACGAACACTCTAGCCTTAGACAGAAAACTCAGAGTACAGGCATTCACTCTTCCAGTTCGCACGTGTTCACATTATAAGACCCAAACTTTGACGAAATTTGAAAACTTAAAGGGTTCAAAACCTTACAATAAATCATCCAAGAACAGATGATTGGTTTTCAAAGCGGATTCGAAATTTGTGTTCTTGTTGTGGTTATCACCTAAGGATAGGTGACGGTATTGTTTTAAGATCTATACACAAGAAAACTCGCGTTAGGGTCCTAGGATAGTTATAGACTAGGTCAAAGTATTACTAATAACCTAATTCCCTATAACCATGAGCTCTGATACCAACTTTTCTGTCACACCCCGACCGCGTAAAACAACAAATCGCGGCGGAATTGTCGGGGAGTGTTGTAACAGAATCATTGTTTCAAAACACACGGAAATTTGAGGTTTTGTTTTATTAAACATTAGATATTTACATCGTCTGGAGATCTAAATAAGCAAGTTTATTAAGTTACTAAGGCCTCGTCCAGTCCTATGTGAGTATGCATCCTAGCAATCAACATCATTCAACAACACCTGAAACATATGTGAAAAAAAAGTCAGCAAAGAAATGCTGGCGAATACATAGGGTTTTGAGAGTGTCAGATTCATGGCTAGTTTACATGTGGCAATACTTAATTAAAAACCTTGTTTTGAAAAGTATTGTATTGCGGCATAACTAACCAACTCAAATCAAGTTGATTATAGTGTATAAAATCTCGTAGCCATGATTCTTAACCCAAAACATTTATTTAATAAAATCTCGTTAATAAAATTCGTATAGTTTATATCGTTTCGAAACCTCGTTTGTGTGACATCGCTTCCAATTGCTTACCCAAGTGAACTAAATAACGCCACGGTATGTAATATAATGAAAACATATATATATAGGAAGTACCAGCGGCGTATCCACCATGCTTTCATCACATTACACCCGTCCTGTTATCTAAACACTAACCGTAAACCAACCGTTTACCCAAATCGTTTAATTCGTTAAACATCGCTTTAGTCGTTTAAATCATTCTCGTTTTAGATCGTGAAACTACTTTTGATTGTCTCGCTAATAACATTCAAACCTTTGTGACTCGACTATCTCGCCTATCGCTTCTCGCATTAATAAACCACCAAAGGGTAAATTAACAATCATCAGATTCAGTCGTTACCCACCTAACCCACACATAACCATGGGTCTGGTCTGATAACGGGATTTGTCGGATCCTATGGTACCATAACCTAATACTGGTCGGTTTGGCCGAAATTAATGAATGTCATTCGTTATGCAATTACAACCAACAAGCTTGTTCACATTATCGAAATCATTATTAGTTTGGTATAAACCATCTTACTCGTTTTGAAACCATCGTTAAAACATCGAAATCGTTTTGATACATAAGAATCACCCCAAAACAATTGAAAATAGTAAAAGAGGGGAACTATGTACTCACCTTTGGGTGCGTATTTATATGTTAACACAATCCCTCAAATCGTTTATTCATCCTAAATTAAATAAGAATGCTTTAATAATTAAAAACCCACAAAATACATGCAAAATGCTACTTATGTCATTTCTGTTTTAATATATAAAACTGGACCATTTTCGGGCATTTAAATAAAATAGTTAACTTATTCCAAAAATTCCCAAATTTTTACAGAATGTCTTATACGATCCAAATATTATGGTGTAAAAATATCGGGGTCCAATTCATTATCAGTATTTTATAGAAAATCGTTTACCGGACTGCAATCAGATTTGTTACTTTCTGATTGCAGTCCACGAAATAATTTGTTTAAAATTCATCGAGAGTCCAATTTACGAAATTCCAGTGAGAGTATTACAAATACATCGGTGGTCATCTACAGTACAAATTTCATGATCTAACCCTACACAGAATTCAAGTTATGACGGAAAACAGGACGCATATTTTCAGCAGAAAAATGCAGCTCTAGCTGCTGTTACGAAAAGACACTTTAAAAATAGGAAACGCAGTCCAAAAATTATGATTCCAGTGCCATTAGAACCGTATTTCATAATAACATGTTATAGACTCAGAAAATCAGTTTTTTTGTTAAGTTGTGAACTGGTTACAGCCAGTTAAAGGCGGCTGAAAATGCAAATCAGCATGCTTTTTGTAGTATAAGTGCCATTAAAAAGTACACTTACGACTACCATTCATTCTAATAATGATTTATCTCGTACCATAAGTTATTTACAGCAGATTATTGTTTGTATTACTCAGATTTATCATGATTACTTCATTATTTTATCAATACTTCAACACTAGACTAGTTTATGTTCAAGACTTGTTTATGTTCATTAGAGTTCTTAACCTTTCATCATTCTTTCAACTATTAACCACCAAAAATATGAACAAGATGAGGATCTAAGGCACTTACTACTAGCACAAGGCTAGGGGAGTTCGAGTGTAGAAAAGTGGTGGATAAAAGAAAACGAGAGCGGTCCTTGAGCTTCCGAGTGCACCAAGCTTGCTTGTTGGACCTCTTGCACCTTTGAGTATATGAAAAATGGCTTGAAGGGAACTTGATGGTGGGTGTATGGTGGTTAGTGGTGGCTGCCGAAAGTAAGGGAAGAAGAAGAAGAGAGTGTTTGTTGGTGGGTGTTTGATGAGAGATGCTTATGATCTTGAGGTTAAATAGACAAATCTCCAACATCCTATTTACCCATTAGGTCATGTGCCTCCTAAGTACCATGCAATTATAATAAACAAATGAAGGAAAATCATGGGTGGATCTTCACCTTGTAACCGGTTTCGTGGGGGGGGGGGGGTACTAATTGGTTTGTAATGGAACAAGTTACTAACTAGTTAAGTTTAAAGTGTTTAGTTACTAGTAAATGTGTGTTATTAAATATATAGTGTGTTAGGGTGTTCGGGGACCCTAACTAGCTCAGAAAAATAAAAACAACATGTTTGGCAAAATTTTAGTGTCCCGGGTAATGTCCGGTTAAATACTGTTCCGTTAAAGTGTTTAATTAAGTACCGGGTATTTTATCTAGCGTTCAAATCCCGATTTATGGCGTTCTAATTTATTTTTATTATTCTATGAAAATAAACTCGCCAAAATATTACTGAAATAAATTTCAGTTGCCAAGACTGGCTGCGTTGTCCGCGTTTCGCAGTAAAAGCACTGTGTCGCGCAGAAACACGCGGTACGCGCTTAAACTTGAAAAATAACGTTTTTAAGCGTTTTAATTTATTTTTCAACACGAACCTGATTAAAATAAAATTTTAATCATAACAGAATATTTGTGGGATTTAAATATTATCCGGGCGGTCACTAACGTTCGTTTTGCAGTTTTGTCGTAATTAGTTCTTTAGTTAAAATAAACATGTTTTTGCCATACCGAATCCTTCGAAACTTATTTCTAAGTTATGTAAAGGATATTTAGGGTATGTTCGGCTTACGTCACAGTTCCAGAGTATACGTCGCGTTAAACTGATTGCGTTTAAGCACCAGTTTGCGTATAACCTTCCAGAAAGTGATTTAAAGTTTGAAGTCGGAATCAAATCAAATTGTAAAATTAATAAACACAATTGCACATATAATAACACCAAAACACATATAATAACACCAAAGCACATTGTTTTATTGATAACCAACATTGTTTTACATTATACGGTGCTTACAGAACACAGTTGTCACAAATCAAGAAGAAGAATCTGTTTCATCCGATGAAAGTTCAGAAAGAGCAACTGTTTTTGATCAAACACCATCTGATTCTAGGTCTTCAGATGATAGTTCTGAGAAGACAATAGATTTTGATCAATCACCAACTGATGACCGCGGTGATGATGAGGAAGAAAGACATATTAATGTTGCAAAAACTCATTTATCTCCTGAAAGTTTTCAATTTTATTTTGCAGATCGCTTGGAGAAATTGAAGAAGAAACAAGCAGCAAAAGAGTTGAAAAAGATGAAGGAAGTTAATGTTACTGAGAGGAATGGTGAAGCTGAGAAGGTGATTGAAGCTGAAACAGTGATTGAGGTTGAGAAGGTCATCGAAGTTGAAAAGATTATGGAAGTCATCAAGCCTTGCTCAAAGTGTTTGGAATCTTGCAAGCAATGTGCAGAAAAAGATGAGAAGTTGAGTGAGCAAGATAAGATGAAAGAACAATTACTGTTCAATCTCAATTATGTGAAATAGTCGTATGATGTGCTAAACAGAACGGTAACTGGTCTACAAAAGACTAATTCAGAAAGAGAAGACGCGTTGACTATGATGAATTCTGTGATGATGACAAAGCAGAAGGCGATTAATCATTACATTGAAGAATGTGCAAAGTTGCAGCGGGAGTTGGAAAATGAAAAGATAGAAAATGAAAGAATCAGACGGTTATTACAAAGTTATTCTAGTTCTGATTATCTGATTGATCGAATTTATCCAACTGTTGCAGGTATGGAAGCCTTTCAAGACAAAAAGACTGACAAGAAGGATACTGGTAAGAAACATAGTGCGAATTATAACAAGTGTCCGCCTCCGATTTGGGAAGGGTATTCTCCTAGAAAACCGAATGAGGAGCAAGTCGAAAAGGCAGTCAATATAAAGTTAAAGTCCGATATAACCGATGAGTTACCAGAAAACATTGACGTCGTTTTTACATCGTCTGACACTGATCACGAGTCCTAGTTAATAAAAAAGATGGTCGATCAGGTGTTGGATAAAGATGAGGAATCTGAGTCAAAGTCCGAGTCTGGGTGTTCAAGTTCGTCTGTCAAAAGTTCGAGTTCGTCGGTCAACAGTTCAAAGTCGTCGGATAAACGGGTTTACAATAAAGAATTTCTTTTATCAAAATCTAATTTGAAGGATGAAACATTTGAAGTTGCATACACTTTGAATGATTCTGACAAATTATATTCTGATAAAGAATTTCCAATAAGAAGTGTTCAAGTTGAAAAGATCAAAAGGGTTTTCAAACTAACAGAAATCAATATTTCTGAAATAAAAGATGTAAATCTTACTGAGAAACCTAAAAAAATACACTTCAAGAGTTCAACAACGGTTAAACAAGAAAAAAGGTTACAGTTCTGGTTCTGGTTTTCAAAAGAAATCAAACCATAACGGTAATTTCAAAAAGAAAGGTCTTGGATTTATTCCATCTGAAAACTATAAATATGAAAAAACTTCTAAAACAAATACAAAATTTGTTTCAGGGACAAGTTGTGAAGAGGAATCAAAAAGCTCAATCTGGAAACAATCAAACAAAGAATTTCTTGCCAAGAAGCAAGAGAATGTGAAGAATGGAGCTAATCAAAGAAAGGAGACAAGAACCTGTTACAAATGCAATGAAGTTGGTCACATTGCATGGAATTGTTCTCAAGCGACAAAAACAAAATAGGAAGTCTCTAAAAAACTCAAAGAAAAAGTTGTTAAGAAAAATGAACCACCAACTGAAAAATTTAAAATTTTTGAAAATTCAACATATGAAGTTGGTGAGTGTTCAAAGAAAAGTTTTTATAAAAAGAGAGCTGAGCATGACAACCAAATGTGGGTTGTTAAAAAATTTCATGAAGATGTAAAGAAATTTTATGAGAAACTTGGCGATGAATCTGATTCCACAAAGTCAGATGAGCCACAGGTTGAGGTAAAAGAAGAAAACTCAGTGCCTCCAATGAATGATGTTAATTTTCCACCATTGAGGGCTGAAAATTTTAAATCAAAAGTTGGAAAGGTTGAGATCTTGAATCAATTCTATTCTGAGAAGAAAGAATTTGATGTTGAGAAAGCATTTAATGGAAATGTGAAAAAGATTTTTGGGAAAATGGTCGAGGGAAAGACCAAAGGGGTAAAAGATTTTTATGAAACAAAGAAAGCAACTTATTACCCAAGTGAAGTAGAGGAGGAGACATCCAAGTTTGGTCAGGCTTGGATGGCAGTTTTTCATAAGTAAAAATCCAGACTTGCCGGAGCTCCCAGGTTGGTAAGAGTGGAGCAGGTATCGGCATCTTTCTTGAGAAATTCACGAATGTGATTTCACCTTACAAGTGGTAAATCAGGGACATTAAGTTGTACTTGATTTTCTACAGCTGATTTTTTATGATTGAACCTAAAAATGTTAAATTTTTCAAAAGGTTAAAAGAACAAGGTGATGAATCTCCTAACCTACAAGTGGTTTTATAAAAAAAAACAACAAAACTAATTTTCCGGAAAAACCATTTGATTAAAACAAACTTAAGTGTTTTGAAATCAATGGGAAAATAGTTTGTTGTGAGGGGGAGTTCTGATAGTTTATGCCAAGTGGATGGCGAATTGAAGTGATTCGATATCAGTTGTCACGTTTCTTGTACAGTTTGTTTTCAAATTTCTTAAATGCTTTTGCATTTTAGGGGGAGTAAGAAATTTCAGAAAATCCAAAAACATTTGAAAATTTGAAAAAGTAAAAAACATGATAAAATCAAAAATGAGTTTTGTTGTATAAAAGAGGAAATGATAGTACAGCTGTGAACTATCACAGCATGCTAAAGAATTGGAAAGTTAAAAAGTGATAAACGGTCTCACTGATGATGTGTCAGTAGGTTTTTACACATTTAGTAGATTGTGACGAGATATAAACCTAAATTCAAACTTGCTTATATCGTGGGGAACATCTCTCGGATATATGGGTAACCCCCGAAATCTTGTTTGAAAGGTCCCTCTTTCTGAGATACTAGGCCTTTATACTCAGTGATATCTGGGGTATTATCCTGGGACTTCTGATTTTGCGGAAGCAATGGCCTAGTCCCCGGAGAATACTTTACGCTTGCTTGAAATATAGCCCGCCCTCAGCATAAAAAATGATGAAACATTGAAAAATGCTAATCATGTGCCGTTGAAGAAAAGATCCTCTAAAGGGGACCCACCAAAAGTCAAAGCCGTCATCTCTCTGCTGAACGGAAGTTCTGACCTGAGCTCTCACGGCCCTCGCAATTTAACCCCTTACAGATATCATCTGTGGTATACTCACCTGTAAGACTGAATATTGGGATCTGGATACGGGAGTATATTCTGAGGTGGGACACGTGAATAAGTTTAAGTCTCTAAAACATTAATCTCATATGTCGAAACAGTTGAACTTTGTGTGAAAATTTAAGTGGATCAGTATACTGACAATCTAAGAGAATCATTTAGAACTTAAAATGTTTGAAGCTTAACGGTGTTGGTGATTTGTCTCATAAACTGATATGATCCTCTTACACAAACTCACAAAAATATTGTCTGTAAATATTTCTCTACTTCATTTCGTTTTCATTAAAAAATCCAAAAAGACTTTAGTGTGTTTTAGTATAAATTTTGAAAAATTCAAAAAGATTTTCGACAACTTATGTTGGAGAGCTGATTTTCAAAATTCCAAGTGCTAAACATGATGAGCATTTCGTAAGGGGGAGTGTATTTAAATAAGAAAAATTTTGAATATTTTCCTACAAGTGGTACATCAGAGTTTAAAATTGTTATATTCATATCTACCTCACAATAAAAGTGGTATTGTTAAAAGAATTCTAGTAGTAATTTCTAAGTTTTGTCAAGTTGAAAATTTGAGAAATTTACTTTTGGGTAGAGGATGTGCAGGATAGCTAGGATTCTGAGTCTGAGTATAGAGCCAGGACACAATCCTGATCCTGTGAAAGACAGATTGCGATCAACATCCGAGGAAAGATTATTTGTTCGAGGGGAGTATGTTGGTGCTGATGAAGAAAGAGAGTAATCAGACTGATAAAGACTGAAGAAGTTGAAGACTCGACACTTAAGACTCATCAACATTCGAGGGGGAGTCTGTTGGTGCATACGTCTGTCGACTTCGTCTTGTATCGAGTCTTTCATTATTCAGGGCACGAAGATCGAGAAATCAAGTCAAATGGCTAATTCCTCTTGAGATGACTAATTCCGTTTGAAGAGGTCATCATGTAATTCCGCACGGAATTAGCATGTAATTTCGTTTGAATTGTAATATTGCTTGTATTGTAATTTCGTTTGAGCGTGTTTGGAGCAGAATTAGAAAGTCTATAAATAGGAGTAGATCCGTTTCATTTGGAACGGAATTAGAATAGTGTTTTCTGACGGCGAAGCTCTGTCGAAGTGTCTACAGATCTGTAATTGCTCAGATATCAATCAAAAGACAGTTATAAGTGAATATCTTGCTGAATTACACACAATATATCTGTTTCCGCCTTTCATATTGTGTAGAACGCCTCTGAACGACTCATTTCGGGTCCGTACACGATCCTACAAATGTCCCACAAATACGAAACCCGCCAAGTGTTTGATGAAATGCTTGAAAGAATAAATATGTGTAAATTGCGAGGTAATGGAATGAAATAGTGGGATACTAAATAAATGAATGAATGTGTTGATATAGGTGTGAAGGAAGAAGGTTCCAATACTAGGAAATCGGAAGGTTCACAAGATCGAGGTACGTTAGTGTACACCATATTTCTATTTTTATGATGTTGTCATTTGTATAGTAATCTCAATTGTATTGTGTTGTTATGTTAAAGTTGTGAGAATTGAAATTTATGGTTGCTTGAAAGTAGAAGTAAGATCCGTCATGAACGGATTGTGAGGAATGAATAAGTTACGAAAGATAATGCATCATATCCGGTTCTTCCTAGTCGAACCGGGTATGGAAGGTTAAATATGTAACGAATGAAAGTTTCACTCAGATTGGAGTGAAGTGTAAGAATGTAAAGAATACGATTGTTCGTCATGAACAAATCGAATGAAAGATATGTTAAAGATGCAAGTCTCCGTTATTAGCGGGTATGTTAAGAAAGGTATATTTAGCCTCTATTATGAGGCAAGCAAGTTATGAACCGTTTAACGATTAGTAATGTAATGGAATGATGCAAAACCGTAATAGAGACGAATCGGTGTATTAAATTAATTGTGTTAGTGACGAAATACTAACTTATTTGTTTGTGTTGAATGTAGGTAAATCCTCAATTTAGGCGATTTGGCAATTTGGAGCGAGCACATGCACACATTATGACCATCAAGCGCTTCCGCTATTTCGTATTAATGTTTTGGGTCAAAATGCTTGTTTTGTATACCCTTGTTAGTAGTTTCACTTTTTAACACTTGATGTTATGGTTTTTAGTCGTGTCTAGTCGAACGGGTTGTAGACTTATTCGTTTTGTTGATGGTTAAAACAGGGATACACTCGTCTTATGGACGGGCCATGCCCAAATTTTGTTAAATTTGTGCATTAATGATATTAGTATCGTTACCTTAATTTGTGAAAAGATTAGGCGCTTCTGAAAGTTCAAATTTATTGTGTCTAACCTCGCCATTTTATTTAGTCATAAATGGTACAACTCACCTTCAACATAAGAAACTAGTTATTAAATTCATTAATACATAACAAAATAAAAAGTGAGAAAAGATTAAAAATAAAAAGTATTACACTAAACACTTGTCTTCACCAAGTGATGTAAGAGACTTAGGCAAATGGCCTTTGATTGTCAAGAACTTTTACGATCAATCTTGGATCCCGAGACTACTACACACACTCTATGATGGATGATGGATGATGGTGGTGGATGTGGGTTGTGATGGTGGTGGTGGTGGGTGGGTGAAGTGTGAGAGAGGTGGTTTGTCAAGGGATGGTTTGCAAATGAGCCAAGCACCTCTATTTACAGCCTGCACAGAAGCCCGGACACTGCTCCGTGTCAATTGGGCACGGCCCCGTGTCCACCTATCTTCTCTTTCTTCATTAATTGCAGTTTGTCTGCATTAGTTGACCACGCCCCCGTGTCCGCTGGGCACGACCCCGTGTGCATAAGCGTATCTGTACTATCAAGATTTTCCTAGATTCTGCGAATCTTAGAGTTGACCACGGCCCCGTGTCCGCTGGACACGCCCCCGTGGTGGGTGATAGAAGCTTCTACAACTTTGTCTTTTCTACAGATACTTGGGCACGCCCCCATGCTCAGTGAGCACGGGGCGTGTTCAGCCATCTATTTTCTTGTTTTTGCTTTGGAGGATGCTGTCAAAGGGTCGGGCATGCCACTTTTATTCCTTTTCTTGTATTTGTGTTGGATTTGGCTGCATTTTCGCTTCTTTTGTTCATTTAAGCTCTTTTAACCCTGAAAATACAAAAGGAAGACAAAAGCACACTTTTTCCAACATTAGTACTAAAAAAGGGTTAGTTTTATGCCTCATTTGATGTAATTTATATGTTGTATTTTGCACACATCAAATACCCCCACACTTGAATCTTTGCTTGTCCTCAAGCAAAACTCTTTATAATGTGGCTTACACTCCCAAATGGAATGGGTAGAAGAGAAGGTTTTTGGGCTTGTCATAGAGTGTCGTGTAACACCCCGTATTTTCACAAGTCAAAGTCAAGGTCAAAGTCAACAACCGATAATGCGAATCTGACTTATATAAATTTCTTTATTTTGATTATATTATGTGGAGTAAGTGTTGTTAATGACAATAACCGACGTATGTTAATCGCTATCTAACCGACCTACGACTGTGAACTATAGGAAGTAACAATGCGATAAAGTTAATTAATCAACAATCAAACTATGATCGACAACAAATCGCAACTCGAGCTACGTATTTTACTTGTTATACGTGTGTGTGTGCCTTACGTGTTATCTGTGCATGTTTATTTATGTTGTGTTGTGGTAATTAATCAAACTCAATCGAAACTCGAATGCAATCGAACTCAATCGAAGTCGAACTCGAATCACAATCAAACTATGATAATTAGTGGTTGGGACTGAAAGTAAATTGACTAGGAAACCCTATCGTATCGAAACGCTCGCAATCGAAATCGACTCAGCAAAAATCGTCGCGTCAAACATTCGAACCAAGTGCCATCCGGCCGGATAGCCATCCGACCGGATAGCCACAAAGCCACAGACCAGGCGCCATCCGACCGGATAGCCCCTTTTGGTCACAGGTCAAGCGCCATCCGACCAGGGTGTCATCCGATCGGATAGTCATCCGGGCGGTGTGTCATCCGATCGGATAGCCCTTTCCTCTTTTGGAATCCTATAAATACCCCTGTCATTGTCATTCTTTCCACTTTTGGAAACCCTCTGTCCGAACCATTCGTGCTCCTCACCTTTTCTTCGATTTCTCTCAATCCAGGTAAGATCTCGCCCTAAATCTTGTACTTTCTTAATCTACACGCACTCCTACACCTTTCTATCTTTTAAATCTTAAATTTTAACCGTGAAATCACTAGATTTCGGGTGTTCTAGGATGACGTCATCATGTGTTCTTTAAGAACTTCATGCTTTGACTTCAATCCACCAAGAACAATTGAGGTCTAATCGATTTCCACCCGATGACACAAAGATCTTGTAAAGATCTTGACACAAGAGTGGTGAAAAAGGATTGAAAGATGGTTTCTAACTTTCTTTCAACTCTTTTACACTCAAAACACTCAAAACCGGTAGAATCGGGTTCTGATCTAGTCTCCTACTCATCCTTAGTGTTGTACTGGCTCAGATCTGGATTCCGCCCACGAGACCACCGACTTCGGGTTAAACAAAAACAACCGTCTAGAGCCGGTAACTGACCGAGCTAGGGTGATTCCTGGTCGGTATAGTCATCTGGGTCAAAATGGGAGTTCTGTTGGTTAACACGTTGTCAAGACATCTCGAAATAACGACAAACCATCAAAACGACCAAGTGTAGGACGAACGGAACAATCAGGACGGATTGCTGTCCGACCGGACTGCCGTCCGATCGGATAGGTCATCCGAACGGATTGCCATCCGAACGAATCATGTAACAACCCTCGGTAAAACCAACACCCTTATAATTATTCCGACACCCTGTTATATGTTAAAATACCCTTATATGTCTTATATTACACCCCGTATGTGAAAACCGAGCCCTAAATAGATTATAACATATAAAATAAAATAAAAAAAAAAGAAATATAGGGCTGAGGCGGGCCGCGTAATACCTCACCCCTAGTTTACGCGGGCCGTATGAGAATGTTGACCGGACTCCGCTGAAACCTTTAGTTCAAGCGGGCCGCGTAAGAGTTCTCAATAGTTGACGCGGGCCGCGAGAAACCTATACACGCGATTACACCAGAGAACGACACGTGTCGACATCGTGTCGAGTCTACTAGCTGACCCAGCTAAGCTATAGTGTTGACCGATGTTGACGCGGGCCGCGTAAGGGTCCCTTATCTTTTACGCGGGCCGCGACAGGACTAGATTACACAACTATAAATAGCAGGCATCAGTTTTCAGTTTCCGTCGCTCATTCTCAAATCTCATTCTCGAATTCTGAAGTATTAGGCATAATATTTTGGGTATTATCCGTTGTAAGTATTATAACCCCAGTTTCGTAATAGTTACGCTGCCCGATTGATT
>JARYGA010007323.1:0-21826 GCA_030545235.1 Helianthus tuberosus | reverse complement strand
TTAAGGCGTAATTATATGAAGTCTTGTAAGACTTTGATTATTATGTAACATGTGTTAATAATAACCATTGTAATCAAGTACCTATCTTTGATATATATAACTAATACATCAAATACCACATAGCACTTAAGTTGTTAAATTAATCAAATATATATTTTCTCAAAATATATATTTATAACTAACTTTGTTTTTATAAAAAGAATTCTCTAAATCTTTTTAATCTTGTAAAGGTTTAGCCAAAAATGATGGTTTAGTTAACATATAAATTATTAGAAAATTTGGCCATATAACCTTTGTATTTTTAACTTTACCATGTTTAATTAAACATGTCATTTTCTTTTCAAAATCACCATCAATTTACTCATAACATCTTAACTAAAACATACGAGATTTTTATAACATAAGCTTATCAAAATGATCTCCAAATCATGTAGGGTTTTAAACATGATCATAATATATGTTAACTAGTTCAAAAAACCTAGTTTACTTCTAGTTTTAATAACTTTTATAAAAATCTCATGTTGTATGTTACTTTTTATAATCTTGTAAAAGTCTTGTTTTTAAATAAAAACATTAAGTAAATTAACAACACCATAATTTATGATCATCCATTCATCCTTTAACTTTAACAAAAACCCTTTAACATAAACATGTATAATTGTTAGATCGTATTTTTTTAAAACATCATCTAACAATTTATTTATATCATAATCCTCATAACAAGATCAAATATGCATATAACAAGTCTTAGATCACAATATAAACAAACATAAATATATCATGATTATTATCTTTGCTTCTTTGTATTTTTCATGTTTATTATGTATGATTACTTAGTTATTATTAGTTATAATAACAATCATAAACATAATATAAGTATGAAAAAAACTAGATCTAGAAGCTTACTTCTAGCACTAGGCTAGGGATGATCTTAGAGAATGATTAAGAGTTAAGAAGATGAAGATCTTGATGGTAGAATGCTTTTGAATGGATGAAAACCCTTGCTTTAACTTGTAAGTGCTTTAGACCTTCTTATGTTACCTGGAAATCCATCTTGATCAATTAGTAAAAGATTAAAGTGAAGTGGGTTTTTGGTGTTCTTGGTGAAATATGAAGATGATGATAGAGTTTGAATAGGTAATAAAAGATGGAAAATGATGGGTAAAATGCTAGTTTACTTAGTGATGAAGTGTTGTATTAATTCACCAACAACATCCACTTGCAACTAATAAATATCTAGATATTATTAGCAAAGGATTAAGGGGATGTGGGGACCTCTTATTCACGGTTCATACATGGGGGGGGGGGGGGGGGGTCTTGAATTGTTAAAATGTGTTAGTGAACTTTTAATGCTTCATAAATGTAATGAAAACTTTAAATGTTTAGGTGTTTCAAAATTTCAAGATATTTTATGACTTGGAATGATCATAAATAAGCTTTAAAAGACCAAAAATAATATTCACTAGTTTGCAAACTATGCCAAAATATAGTTCGGATAGCTGTTTAGTGCTCGTTCCACAAGTAGATAGTCAAAAGGTTAGCATATATAAGTTATAGGGAAATATTCGGTTATGTATTTATATGATATTCCCTATGTATTTTCATATGAAATTTGTGTTTAAACAACACTTTTGTATCATATAAAAAAACACTAATGCTGAATTTTGCGGAAAAAATTGAAATGGTAACTCTTAGCGCTTTTCGGCTGTTTTCGGGCAGTTTTTATTGCTACCGGACATTGGTAATATATTAAACCAAACCCTTGCATTCCCATATAGGGTTTAATGTATATTTGATGTTGGACTTTCATCTGAGTCCTAAAGATGTAATTTAGATGGTTTCGACGGATCCTGAGTTTTCGTCAGCACGCTAGTTTACCAGGTACTACTCTAGTTGTTTCGATGCATTGTTTACACTGTTTCAAATGTGACCAATAAAAATGAATCATGTGCATCATAAATGTATATTCCATGAGTATTTTAAGATGTATATCATGTAATCATGTAATCATGCAGTTCGAATATTCAAGACACATACTTGTATAATGTAAATCATTGCTTTAAATGTACGTGAATTACCCGAAAGTGGCAGTTGTCACATTCTCCCCCTGTTATTGAGAAATTCGTCCCGAAATTCAAGCTTAGTTATTCATTGTAGGAGTCTTCTTAAACAAATGAGGATATTTGGCTTTAATTTGGTCTTTACGTTCCCAAGTATACTCGGGTCCGTGACGAGAGTTCCAACGAACTTTTACTAGCTTGATACGACTTCTCCGTGTTTTCTGGACCTTACAGTCCATGACTTCAACAGGTTCTTCAGTGAATTGGAGTTTGTCGTCAATGTGAATTTCATCCGAAAGAATGATAACGGTTGCTTGTGTTGGACTCTTTTTAAGATTCGACACATGAAACGTGTCGTGCACACTGCTAAGTTCATCTGGTAACTTCAACTTGTAGGCAACAGTGACAATCTTTTATAAGATTTCAAATAGTCCACTGTAACGTGGGTTAAGCTTTCCACGTTTACCGAACCTCGCTACGCCTTTCCAAGGCGAGACTTTAAACAAGACTTTCTCTCCGACCTCGAAAGATAATGGTTTACGTCTTTGATCTGCATAGCTCTTTTGTCGATCGCGAGCCGCCTTGATACGGTCTCGGATCTGAAAATTTTTATCCGTAGTCTCTTAGACTAGTTCCGGACCAATTAATTGACTATCACCTGTTTCCGCCCAACATAGCGGAGAGCGACACTTTCGACCATAAAGAGCTTCGAACGGTGCAGCTCGTATACTAGTATGGTAGCTGTTATTGTAGGAAAACTCAACTAAAGGTAGATGAGTATCCCAATTGCCGCCTAAATCCATAACACATGCACGAAGCATATCTTCGAGTGTTTGGATTGTCCGTTCGCTCTGGCCGTCAGTTTGTGGATGAAAGGCCGTACTTAGATTCAAATGAGATCTAAAGGCTTGTTAAAATGATTTCCAAATTCTTGAAACAAAACAACTGTCTCGGTCCGAAATGATTGAAATAGGAACTCCATGACGAGCCACTATTTCTTTGAGATAGATTTCCGCTAGTTTCTCAGTACTATCCTTCTCCCAAATCGGTAAGAAGTGTGCGGACTTTGTTAGTCTATCGATGATTACCAAATCATGTCATGACCGCATGAGGTCCTGGGTAACTTCGTAATGAAGTCCATCGATATTTGTTCCCATTCCAAAATGGAATCTCGGGTTGTTGTAACAAGTCCAAGGGTTTCTGATATTCAGCTTTGACTTTTGCGCAAGTCAAGATTTTCCTACATAAGTCGCGATATCACTTTTGAGGTTAGGCCACCAATAGTATTCTTTTAATACTTAGGCCTATGTGCTTCCTCAAAATATCATCTCGAAGGCCGCCAAAGAATGGAACCCAATTTCGACCCATAAGGTATAAAGTTCCATCTTCTTTCTGTCACACCCCGAAAAAATCAGAGCTGGCGTGACTGGACTGGTATCTTCATTGCACAGCGGAAGCAAAAAGTTAAGTCTTTTAGAAATTTAACGCCCGCTAAGTACTCGACTCTTCATGGTTCTCCTATTCCAATCGTGCCTTAACTTTGAAATGCAACCTGAGAAAGAACATGCGAGAAAAATCAACAAAAAGTTGAGCGAGTTCATAGTTTGTTTGTAAAAGATTTGGAATAAATCTTTTGAATAACCGGTTTGCGAAGTAATATTGAGAAAACGAATTTAGAAATCATTTTCTTGTCAAGTTATATGAAAACTTCGTATTTGTAATGTTCGTATAACCGTCAATGCCCACCCTGACTTGACTCCATACCCGCATAATCCTATGCCTTGAATTTGTATAAAACATGGTATTTAATTTGTATAAAACAAGTATTTTTGTAAGTATGTATGTAAGTCCCTGGTATGTAGCAATAAGGAAAAAGAAGCTTTGTTTTGCAAAAATTGTCAATATGATATAGATAAAGTTTCAACAAAAGTGGTTGTCGATATGTCTTTATAGCAAAAGAGTAATACTTGTAACAAAATGAGAAGTGTGACGGGTCTCGCTTACACTTCTAAGCAACAAAATGAGAAATGTGACGGGTCTCGCATACATTTCTGAGAAGTGTGATGGGTCTCGCATACACCTCTAAGTAATAAAATGAGAAATGTGACGGGTCTCGCATACATTTCTGAGAAGTGTGACGGGTCTCGCATACACCTCTAAGTAACAAAATGAGAAATGTGACGGGTCTCGCATACATTTCTGAGAAGTGTGACGGGTCTCGCATACACCTCTATGTAACATATATTTTACCCCAGCCTCTAAGGCTAAACCTCCCCAACCTCTAAGGTTGAACCTCCCAGCCTCTAAGGCTGACCTCCCCAGCCTCTAGGCTGACCTCCCCAGCCTCTAAGGCTGAACCTCCCCAAGTCATGAAAATCATTCACATTTTGATAATACGCATTTGTTTTGTAAAAACCGGTATGTTTAGTATAAACCTTTCGTAAATCATTTGAGTTCCTCGAAATCCATTCGTAATATGATTTAGAAATACGAGTTTTCGTTTGTTCAAAACTTTTTATGTTCTTGTAAAATGTGCATGTCTTTCCACCCCGAAAACATTAATAAAAATGTAAAACCGTAAAAAGTGGGGTTATGAACTCACCTGAATTTCCTTGTGCAAAGTTAGCTAATTACGACTTCGTGATGTCGTTTCCAAGATGAGACTCGCTAGCGTGCATTCTACAATATTCCTAACATGGAATATCTTATAAGTTTCTAAATAAACGCAGTAACTAACTACGTGTCACCGAGCTCTACCGAATCGTTAACCGAACGATTAAACGGTAAGTAGTTAACTTATCGGAAATGATTAAGTCATATTTGATAAGTATCGTTTATCGTTGATAAAAACTAATAAGTCTTGAAAAGACTTGATCCTCGAGATATTCTAAAAATAATAAATATTTATATCAAAATATATAAATATATCGTTAAGATCGCTTGTCGTCCCGAGAAGTCGTTTGTGTAAATAGGAATATTCGTATGAAAGTAATATATAATAAACTTGTATTATATATTGCGTCTTGTATATATTTGCCAAAATATACGTATATGCCGTTTCGGTGCTTGAAATAAATATAAAAGTTATATTTATTTTATAAGAAAATCCTCGAGGTGTTGTGTTTGAAAATAAATATGACTATATTTATTTTATAAAAGAATTCGACTTGTTTGTGTCAGAAATAAATGTATAGCTATATTTATTTATAAAGGATTCGTTTTGTACGATATTGAAAATAAATATATAAACTATATTCATTTTGGTAAAACGAATTCGTGTTGTGCTATATTTGAAATAAATATAAAAACTATATTTATTTTTTTTTAAAGCGGATTCGTGTCGTTTTGATATTCGAAATAAATATATATTCTATATCTATTTATAAAAAGATTCGAGTTTTAGATAATAATAACTATATTTTACTTTGTATAATTGTTTGCGTGATCGTCGTTTTTGTAAGGTTTAAGGTGTTGTCGCAAGTAATTGTATAGTTGTACTCGTCTTTTTATAAAAGATTACGAAAATCCGATAGTTTGTTTCATAACAAAGCGCAATCATTTTACGGATTTTCTCGAAAAACGGGCAGAGTTTCCTCTGTTTTTGGGCGCCCCCGACAACTAAAGTGTCGTTATTTTATCAAAATTCAACAAGTCAACACATACTATGTGTAAAGTTTATGCGGAATATATCAAAATGCCAAATAAGAACACCAAATTACTAAATGTAAAACCGTTAGTCGGGTCGAGCTCGTTATCACGAAATAAATAAATCTATATATATATTTTCAAATTAATTTGCCTTTACCATTCCTTGAGTCGAACGCCGAACGGTTTACCCGAGTTGACCAGGTCAACTGAGTCGACCCGAACCATGAGTCGCGAACCTGTTGACCTTGTTGACCAGCGTTGACCGGGTTTGACCAGGTGTTGGCCCGAACTACCATCTGACTCGAACCGTGAGACCCGACACGACCCGTTTGACCTGTTGACTGAGCCAAACCATGACCCGATGATCTGAACCAAACCTCGACCCCGAACCATCTACTTGAACCTGAGCCGAAGCTGATATGCGGATGTACCCAGACTCGAACCTCATAATCACCACCTCCGGCCACCGTCAGCCACCCCCGCCATCGTCACCCGAAACACCACATCTTCAGCACCAACATCATCATCATCATCATCATCATCATCGGCATCATCACCATCATCAGCTCCGATTATCATCTTCGTCACAACCACCGTTCGTCATTACCGAAAAACAAAAGAAAGGAAGTTTTAAAGGAGTAACAAACAGAGATGAGCGGAGATTTATTTACCGGACTGAAGACCCGTCGGGACTAGCACCACCGTCGCCGGCCGTCGGCACCTCGCCGGCTCCTTTCTTCTCTGTCTTTCTCTCATCGCTCTCTCTTCCTCTCTCTACTCTCGTCACCGCCGCGCACCACCACAATCTGGTGGTGGCCGGCCGTTAAATCGAGGTAGAATGTGGCTGGGTGTGCTCGTGACTGCCAAAGGAGATGAGGGAGACAGGAGGTTGGGTTGTGGTGTGTTTGTCGAAGAGAATGGGACGCCGGAGCGCCGCCGGTAACCGGCTCCGGTCACCGGAGTTCAATCGAAGAGGGAGAAGATGAGCAGGTTGTTGTGGGTCTTGATTTGGAGAATATGCTTCTTCTGTGTTTGTGTGTATATAGATAAAGAGAATTTGGGAAAGGACAGGACATGCATGCGGGTGGTGGGTTTCTCTGTGTTTGTATTTTAGCATGATTGGGGGTTTTAAAAAGAAAAAGGTATAAATAATTGTGTCGGCAGATTTAAAAATGAGGGTGTTGGTTTGGGGTTTTTATCTTGTGAAGATATAAGATACGACACAAAAGTCCTCATCATCAACCACTAGTTAGTGGGTGACATAGTGTATGCCAGAATTTTGTCCATTTTTTTTTTATACTACTCAATTCAGGTAATACCCTACCATGATGGTTTGGGTGTGTAACACATCATTCCCACTTCTGTCAATACAGTTGTCTGACCAAAGGAAAAAGGCATGGGATTGTTATATATTTTTTTTTTAACAAAATATCTTGTACATCCTTTCTAGAAGGTCTACGAATTATTATTATATTAATCACCTGTTAATCACGTAATTAAGAGCCGTAAATCACCGGTTGTCACATTCTCCCCCTGTTACAAAAATTTCGTCCTCGAAATTTAGACTATGTTATCTCCTCAGAATTGTGTTGTTCACAGGTAAGTCCGAATAATAACAAAGTGAATGACCGCGTAATCGAAACAAGACTTATTCGAATCATGTGAATTCAATGACATTCCTCAACAATAAGAACCCAACGGTTTAATAGACTAAGTTAACAGGGATCCAACAATGAATAGGAACTTCGACCAATCGAATTCCATATGAACATTTACAATATGTAAATGAGTTCTAGAAGCAATAACATCCACTGGATGAACTTAGAATCAACAATCTCAAATGTAATAGTTTGCATGAAACGCTCGATCGTGATCAGCACAAGCTGCAAGTTATACCGACGCCACAAGGTGTCGTAGAGAATGAAACAATTCAATAAAGCGGTGATCGAACAAGTATCACCTGTTTTTTAGATTAAATGAAAGCGCCATGAAGTAAATATGAATGTTTGTTCCAACAAACATTGAGAGATTTTCAATTAAAAATGGAACATCAAATAAATAATGTTTTTGATTGAAGATGAAGAAGCAATAATATCGCAAAATATTCGATCGATGTTGAAAGAACCGTTAGTAGGTACACCGGAATATGCAATGAATTTGTGTACCATCGTCATAACACACAATTGTGTTAAGATCGCTTAAATATGATAAATCGAAGCGGATTTAATCTAAATCGATATCCAAATAATTAAATCCGTGCATAGGATATGTAAACGATTTTAGCGCAAGCTTCAAATAAGTGAAAATACCACCACAAGATGTCGAAATCAACAATTTAGTGGAGTCGAATGCCAAACAAGTTAATTTCGACTCGGAACAAATGAAACACTTGTTAAAACGAATTTTTGAATATGATGCTCCCAATACATCATACGATGCTCTGAATTGAATATGTGTAATGGACAAGTTTCAAACAATTGAACTTGGTTTTAGCGCAGGCCTACAATAAATACATGTATCGACAAGAAAACTTTCGGCATGGTCACAACGAAAAACCATGTATGTATCTTGAAAAGAAAAGAAATTTCAAGAAAATGTGTTGACTTGATAACAAAGGAGCCAACAGTTACAATAATGCGGGTCATTCGAATCACAAATCAATAATTAGGTTTAGCGAAACAATGTTTGAATTTTGATGAAACGCTTATTCGAAACGAAACCACATGCGTAACAAACAATGCATGCGTAACACATAAATTTTCAAGAAATGAAGCAATGAGCGTTCGTTATAGTGAAAGAAATGATCGTGATACAATGACCATTAAGAGGAGTAGAGATACGAAAATCTACTCAGTAAATGTGAAAGTCGAAATTTTCAATAAAAGAAATTTAAGGACTTTACCCGGGGTTTCATGTGACGACCAGTTGTTAGGTGACATTACCATGGAATGTCGAACATAGCGTATTCGTCGTTATGAGTTAGGGGGAATGCGGAGACATACGTCTTCTCCTTGGCGTGTCTCGTGTCGTTTGCAGGACCGCGTGCCAAACCGCCGCTTCCTGATCGATAGTCGCATGTGTCGTACTTCAACCTCCGTTAATGTATGGCTTAAGTCTCGCGTATACCTGTGCACCAGCGTTGTGTCCCGCGTAGAATGTGATGTACCCCGACATCCGTTGACGTAACAATTGAGTTCCAGGTATTCTCGTGCACTAGCGTTTTGTCATGCGTAGGTTGCCTGCTCGGGAAGTCAAAATATCATAGACAATATGAACAATAATATGTGCCCGAGTTAATATTCGCGGTTTCTTCGTGATGACCTTTAATGAACTTCAACATAAGTTTCCGAAGGTCTTAAATGCATGTTTCCTAAACTCTCAGAGATTTGTGTATTGTATGCGACTGTTTTTGTGTACCATGTATAAAACAACACAATAGCGTATGTTTAAAAACAAGATTTTGACTGTTTGTTTTTCGGCAACGGTTGGAGACCACATTCGAGTACTAGGCGTTCTGTATGTATTCGACGTCTTAATAGTCTAAGTCCCAGAGAAAAGTGAGGTTAGAGCCTAGGTATTCCTACAGAAAACCTTATTCGCTGTAACCTATAGCTCTGATACCAATTTGTCACACCCCGAAAAAATCAGAGCTGGCGTGACTGGACTGGTATCTTCATTGCACAGCGGAAGCAAAAAGTTAAGTCTTTTAGAAATTTAACGCCCGCTAAGTACTCGACTCTTCATGGTTCTCCTATTCCAATCGTGCCTTAACTTTGAAATGCAACCTGAGAAAGAACATGCGAGAAAAATCAACAAAAAGTTGAGCGAGTTCATAGTTTGTTTGTAAAAGATTTGGAATAAATCTTTTGAATAACCGGTTTGCGAAGTAATATTGAGAAAACGAATTTAGAAATCATTTTCTTGTCAAGTTATATGGAAACTTCGTATTTGTAATGTTCGTATAACCGTCAATGCCCACCCTGACTTGACTCCATACCTGCATAATCCTATGCCTTGAATTTGTATAAAACATGGTATTTAATTTGTATAAAACAAGTATTTTTGTAAGTATGTATGTAAGTCCCTGGTATGTAGCAATAAGGAAAAAGAAGCTTTGTTTTGCAAAAATTGTCAATATGATATAGATAAAGTTTCAACAAAAGTGGTTGTCGATATGTCTTTATAGCAAAAGAGTAATACTTGTAACAAAATGAGAAGTGTGACGGGTCTCGCTTACACTTCTAAGCAACAAAATGAGAAATGTGACGGGTCTCGCATACATTTCTGAGAAGTGTGACGGGTCTCGCATACACCTCTAAGTAATAAAATGAGAAATGTGACGGGTCTCGCATACATTTCTGAGAAGTGTGACGGGTCTCGCATACACCTCTAAGTAACAAAATGAGAAATGTGACGGGTCTCGCATACATTTCTGAGAAGTGTGACGGGTCTCGCATACACCTCTATGTAACATATATTTTACCCCAGCCTCTAAGGCTAAACCTCCCCAACCTCTAAGGTTGAACCTCCCAGCCTCTAAGGCTGACCTCCCCAGCCTCTAGGCTGACCTCCCCAGCCTCTAAGGCTGAACCTCCCCAAGTCATGAAAATCATTCACATTTTGATAATACGCATTTGTTTTGTAAAAACCGGTATGTTTAGTATAAACCTTTCGTAAATCATTTGAGTTCCTCGAAATCCATTCGTAATATGATTTAGAAATACGAGTTTTCGTTTGTTCAAAACTTTTTATGTTCTTGTAAAATGTGCATGTCTTTCCACCCCGAAAACATTAATAAAAATGTAAAACCGTAAAAAGTGGGGTTATGAACTCACCTGAATTTCCTTGTGCAAAGTTAGCTAATTACGACTTCGTGATGTCGTTTCCAAGATGAGACTCGCTAGCGTGCATTCTACAATATTCCTAACATGGAATATCTTATAAGTTTCTAAATAAACGCAGTAACTAACTACGTGTCACCGAGCTCTACCGAATCGTTAACCGAACGATTAAACGGTAAGTAGTTAACTTATCGGAAATGATTAAGTCATATTTGATAAGTATCGTTTATCGTTGATAAAAACTAATAAGTCTTGAAAAGACTTGATCCTCGAGATATTCTAAAAATAATAAATATTTATATCAAAATATATAAATATATCGTTAAGATCGCTTGTCGTCCCGAGAAGTCGTTTGTGTAAATAGGAATATTCGTATGAAAGTAATATATAATAAACTTGTATTATATATTGCGTCTTGTATATATTTGCCAAAATATACGTATATGCCGTTTCGGCGCTTGAAATAAATATAAAAGTTATATTTATTTTATAAGAAAATCCTCGAGGTGTTGTGTTTGAAAATAAATATGACTATATTTATTTTATAAAAGAATTCGACTTGTTTGTGTCAGAAATAAATGTATAGCTATATTTATTTATAAAGGATTCGTTTTGTACGATATTGAAAATAAATATATAAACTATATTCATTTTGGTAAAACGAATTCGTGTTGTGCTATATTTGAAATAAATATAAAAACTATATTTATTTTTTTTTAAAGCGGATTCGTGTCGTTTTGATATTCGAAATAAATATATATTCTATATCTATTTATAAAAAGATTCGAGTTTTAGATAATAATAACTATATTTTACTTTGTATAATTGTTTGCGTGATCGTCGTTTTTGTAAGGTTTAAGGTGTTGTCGCAAGTAATTGTATAGTTGTACTCGTCTTTTTATAAAAGATTACGAAAATCCGATAGTTTGTTTCATAACAAAGCGCAATCATTTTACGGATTTTCTCGAAAAACGGGCAGAGTTTCCTCTGTTTTTGGGCGCCCCCGACAACTAAAGTGTCGTTATTTTATCAAAATTCAACAAGTCAACACATACTATGTGTAAAGTTTATGCGGAATATATCAAAATGCCAAATAAGAACACCAAATTACTAAATGTAAAACCGTTAGTCGGGTCGAGCTCGTTATCACGAAATAAATAAATCTATATATATATTTTCAAATTAATTTGCCTTTACCATTCCTTGAGTCGAACGCCGAACGGTTTACCCGAGTTGACCAGGTCAACTGAGTCGACCCGAACCATGAGTCGCGAACCTGTTGACCTTGTTGACCAGCGTTGACCGGGTTTGACCAGGTGTTGGCCCGAACTACCATCTGACTCGAACCGTGAGACCCGACACGACCCGTTTGACCTGTTGACTGAGCCAAACCATGACCCGATGATCTGAACCAAACCTCGACCCCGAACCATCTACTTGAACCTGAGCCGAAGCTGATATGCGGATGTACCCAGACTCGAACCTCATAATCACCACCTCCGGCCACCGTCAGCCACCCCCGCCATCGTCACCCGAAACACCACATCTTCAGCACCAACATCATCATCATCATCATCATCATCATCGGCATCATCAGCTCCGATTATCATCTTCGTCACAACCACCGTTCGTCATTACCGAAAAACAAAAGAAAGGAAGTTTTAAAGGAGTAACAAACAGAGATGAGCGGAGATTTATTTACCGGACTGAAGACCCGTCGGGACTAGCACCACCGTCGCCGGCCGTCGGCACCTCGCCGGCTCCTTTCTTCTCTGTCTTTCTCTCATCGCTCTCTCTTCCTCTCTCTACTCTCGTCACCGCCGCGCACCACCACAATCTGGTGGTGGCCGGCCGTTAAATCGAGGTAGAATGTGGCTGGGTGTGCTCGTGACTGCCAAAGGAGATGAGGGAGACAGGAGGTTGGGTTGTGGTGTGTTTGTCGAAGAGAATGGGACGCCGGAGCGCCGCCGGTAACCGGCTCCGGTCACCGGAGTTCAATCGAAGAGGGAGAAGATGAGCAGGTTGTTGTGGGTCTTGATTTGGAGAATATGCTTCTTCTGTGTTTGTGTGTATATAGATAAAGAGAATTTGGGAAAGGACAGGACATGCATGCGGGTGGTGGGTTTCTCTGTGTTTGTATTTTAGCATGATTGGGGGTTTTAAAAAGAAAAAGGTATAAATAATTGTGTCGGCAGATTTAAAAATGAGGGTGTTGGTTTGGGGTTTTTATCTTGTGAAGATATAAGATACGACACAAAAGTCCTCATCATCAACCACTAGTTAGTGGGTGACATAGTGTATGCCAGAATTTTGTCCATTTTTTTTTATACTACTCAATTCAGGTAATACCCTACCATGATGGTTTGGGTGTGTAACACATCATTCCCACTTCTGTCAATACAGTTGTCTGACCAAAGGAAAAAGGCATGGGATTGTTATATATTTTTTTTTTAACAAAATATCTTGTACATCCTTTCTAGAAGGTCTACGAATTATTATTATATTAATCACCTGTTAATCACGTAATTAAGAGCCGTAAATCACCGGTTGTCACACTTTCGGCACTAATTGTTCCTTCATGCCTCGAAGAGTTTCTGCTTGAATATGCTCTTCCTTGAGTGCTTGTGAATCATCTTCTCTAATGCTTGAACTCTCAGTGTTCTAACTCGCTCCTTGCGGCTCAAGGCGTCAGCTACAACGTTTGCCTTGCCCGGATGGTACTTTAGTTCACAATCATAGTCGTTCAACAATTCAACCAACATTGTTGACGCATATTTAATTCTTTTTGGTTGAATATGTGTTGAAGACTTTTATGATCCGTGAAAATAATGCATTGAGTACCATATAAATAATGTCGCCATAATTTTTAAAGCGAATATCACCACGCCTAACTCAAGGTCGAGAGTGGTATAGTTCTTCTCGTGAACTTTTTAATTGGCGCGACGTGTACACGTTAACTTTTTCACGTTGCACGAGTACACAACCCAATCTTTGATGCGAAGCATCATAGTTTACAACAAAGTCATCGGTATCGTCGGATAATGATAAGATTGTAAAATGCTATGCACCAATATTAAGAATAAGTTGTAATGCTATATCTTGTTTTTCGATTGGGGCGAAATTATTGTCTTTATGGGTGAGGGAGGTTAGCAATTGAGTAATAATAAAAAAAATTCTCAATAGATCTTCGATGATATCACGCAAATCCCAAAATTTGTCGGACTCCAGTTGGAGTCTTGGGCACTTCCAAATTCTCATTTGCTTCAATCTTAGCTGGGTCTACTTGAATGCCTTTCTCGTTCACTACATGCCTGAGGAATTGTACCTCGCGAATCCAAAATTCGCACTTGGAAAATTTCACGTATAGTTTCTCCTTCTTTAGCAGCTCCAAAATGGTTCTCAAATGTTGTTCGTGCTCATCTGTCAATCGTGAGTATAAAAAAATTGTGGTCAATGAATATTGTGACGAATTTGTCGAGATATGGCTTGCGCACGCGATTCATTAAATCCATAAAGACCGCTAGTGCGTTCGTTAAACCAAAAAGGCATAACGAGAAACTTGTAATAACTATAACGAGTTTTAAAAGCCGTTTTCGGTATGCTTTCCTCATGAATTCATAACTGATGATACTCCGATCGTAAGTCTATCTTGGAGTAGAAGCTAGAATCTTTCATAACCCATTTGAGTTAGTTAGAAATTCATTTGTAACATGGTTTAGAAATATGAATTTTCATTCATCGAAATGTTGTGCACTTTTGCAAAACTTGCATGTCTTTCCACCCCCAAAACCTTTATAAAGATGTATAATGGTAAAGAGTGGGGGTTATGAACTCACAGCATCCTTATTCGGTCAACTACAAGGTTCAGAAGGTGCTAATCGATATGAAGATCTGGCTATTGGTGTGGCTCCCATTACCAAGTCGATGTGAAACTCGACTTGTCGATATGGTGGTAGTCCTGGCAAGTCTTCAGGAAAGACTTCAGGGAATTCTTTTACCACAGGAATATCTGTCATCTGAGGCCCATCGGCCTTCTTGTCGACAACAAGTGCTAGAAAGGCAATACAACCTTTTCGTAAGCACTTTTGTGGCTTCATGCAATTTATGGTCTGCAATGATGTGTTGCGCTTCTCTCCATAGATAACAAGTGTATCTTCATTCGGTAGTGGTAAGCGAACGATCTTCTCATGACAGAAGACTTCGGCTCAATTATTGGATAGCCAATCCATGCCAACCACTACGTCGAAAATACCCAACTCAATGGGTAAGAGATCGATATGAAATTTCTGCTCCTGACTCGGCTAGTTTACCGTTTGCCAATTCTATAGAATGAGGAGACGTCTAGCTTACTTGACTCTAAGCCAAGTACATTTTGAATTCTATGTAGTAAGGACTTCCCTGTACAGATGTAGAGGACAACCCAATCCCTATGTTTAATTATAGGATAACCCAATCCCTAATTGTAGCTAAGACAATCCCGTCACTAGCCATGAAACTATGCATGTGAGATGTTGAGATAAAGCTAAAAATCGGCAATGGTATCAAATAATATGGATGTGAAATGTTGATTGATAGGATACATACCGGTGACCCTTAATGATTTGATATGTCTCAGCTAATTCCCCATTAGCTAACTTGATATTGTAATGTGTGTCCAACATGACTCGAATTCGAGTATATGCTTAACATTTAAAGACACTAGCTAAGCTCGATGTTGGTATTAAAAGAATTGATACATAATGATCGTAGAGTGTACGTACTCATGACTTCATTGGGATTTTGTGGAGTATTCATAGTTCTAACCACACACACACTTATTCACTAGCTTGATCCCTTCTTAAGTATTATCGTCTTACTAGTCATTGTTTTGCGCCCGGTCTCAATACACTGCTAATCTTTGCGCTTTTACAATTGCCCTCATGATGAACGTCTCAATTGTCGCATTTAGGATTTCGGCAAGTTACCAGCATACATCCTGGTGCCAAAATCATTTATGGCAGCAATTGCCTTCATTTCTCTCATGGCGAGAGTTATTGTTTGAGTAATCGAGGTAGGGAGGGATGATGCGGTCATGCTTCGGATCTCCGAGGCTAAAACCGAAATGTAACACTCAGTGTGTTTGAATTCGGGTGTTACCCAGTATGGAACAACCCTTGAGAGACCGTGAAAGCATCAAGTGTAACCATCAACATTGGCTCCAGTTATGATCGAGTTCTTTTATAAAATCATATGAAAATAGTTATGAAAATCAGATGATATAAATGAATGATGTATGGTTAAATAAATAACCAATAGAAATGTAGTGTATAAATATATCATATCTTGAAATAGAATATTATGTCTTGTGTAGAGGATGCCGTGTCTTGTGCAAAAATGTCATGTCTTGTCTTTGTCGAAGAGGTTTGAGTAACACCACGATATGCAATATTATATAAGCACTTATATATAGGAAGTACCAGCGGCGTATCCACCATGCTTTTATCATATTACACACGTCTCATCACTTATCAATAACTACCAAAAATGTGTTGTGTAAACCAACGTCAAATGTCATGTATAGCAATGTCTTGCGTAACAATGTCATGTATAAACCATGTCTTGTGTAAAAGCAATGGTTTTAAACACATAACTTTTGACTTAAACATTTGTTTCTTTTGGCGCCATGATCTTTTTTTTTATACACACTATTAAAAGGATCTAGGCATATATTTGGATAAATATAGTCTATCATGTGCCCAAGAATGAAGAATGCAATCAATCGGTCATGGAAACCTCAAGACCGCATTGTTCATACATGTTTATATAAATGATAATGCGGATAACCAAAACCAAAAGGTGTAATGCCTCTTGCGTGTATTGGTCATATGTCTAAATGAAAAAAAAGAAAGAGAAAAAAAAAATAATTCGTTGAGAAGGGAAAACCAACCAGTGGTCTTCGTCCATATAATATGTATTCCCTACTCTATGGACCTCGATTGTCCTAAGTAGAGAAAATCCTTTGTCTTACATGTCCATGTGACAATTATGGTAATAGTGCTTGAGTTTCATGAGCTCTCGCAAGATTATTAGAATCTCCAACAATGTCGAATAGAATGCAATGAGGGAGTTGCAGCATGGCTCATGCCATACCATTCCTTGGGAAAAGAAAAATTGTCAAGCGACGGAATTTATTGTATCATTTCCAATAAATATGGTATGGTGGAAAATGATAAGGTAAGGTAAGGTAAAGTAGGGTAAAGTGGCATAGCCACCATGGAACCAACCCATGTTTAAGAATTTCGAGAATGTTGAGGAAAATCCTCCATGAGTGACTAACAAGTTTTGTTTGTTTAAATGACTAGTCTCAACTGAATCGTGATATAGATCGAATGTTAGGTGTGAACAAATACGTGTCGTCTTCCTGTATTGTATTGCATTGTAGGGTGTTATACTAACCACCTCAGTTCGGGTTCTAATAGATAAGAAAAATTGAATCTCAAGTAATAACTTAAGAATTTTGAACGAATAGTGATCATTAGCTTGGCCCGCAGAGTCCACCAGAATTCCCATGCACTACAAGTTGTTATTACGTAGGCCTCCGTAATAATAAATTGCCTTGCATGGTCACCCTAGCGTTCTCTCGTACAAAACAGCCGATCAGTCAGAGGGGGGGGGGGGACACTATTGTCTATATACCTTCAACATAGGAGGGACCTTCGTGATAGATCACGTGTCAACGTCCGTTTTCATTACTCACAAAACAGCACAGCGTTAGATGGAATAGAAATGGAAAGAATCTGTAACAATAACAACTGAAGGGGCACCTTCAAGATGAGTAATTCATCTTCCTTGTAGGGACAAGAGTATATCAACCTTGATTAATATGAGTCACATGGATCTCGTCCCACTAATGGAGTTGTTGTCCAAGGTTACCACCTCCGCCTCGTCGTCATTATCATGGTCAGGCATCTCAGCATTCACGAGAAAACAACCATATTTTACGGAATTAAGTTTAAGATTTCACTTAGGAATCATGTTCGCCATAAGCTCCACAGTAGACGTGAGGTCGATATTTTCATCGTGCGAGTAAAGAATAATAATAGAGTTTGAAGTCGAAGGTATTTTGTTCTTGGTAAAATATTTTGTACAAAACATATATAAATAAATCATATATATATATAATCACATGAAATCCTATCTAACAAGGATTTCTATCTTGCATAAGTTGAATTTGTATATGTTGAACTTGTAAACTGTTTACGATGTGTAAACTGATAATGTAATGTGTCTATCTTGTATAAGCACTGATAATGTAATGTATTGTAGGCACATAGTCTGTTAATGTAATGCGCCTATCTCTCATAGACTTCACCCATGGAAATGTCCTCGCTTGATTTATGTGAAGTGAATATTTGTTTGTAGTGGACCTTGAAAAATGTTTATGCAATGAAAACTCTTGTTCTTGTGTAAATTGTTTCGTGAGAGGTTCCCTAGTGATTGTAGACTAGACTCGAGAAAGAATCCTGGTTCACTACAGTCGAAGCTCTGATACCAATCTGTCACACCCGCTCGTAGCGGAAGCGCGAGGTGTGATCTGATCGGTTCTCATTGCATAACAATATAAGTGAACAATACTAACTGAATAAAAACAAGCTCCAATGCCATTGTCATAATTGTTTCGAAAGAACGCAACATAAGTTAAATGTATTTGTTACAAATCATCAAATGAAAATATGTTTTCATCGTTCTATACATCAAAATGTAAGTCTTAAAATGTCAAGGCTTTGACCACTATATCACCGCAAAGAGGCGGTATATAACGGGCAAACCCTTCAAATGGTGGCATGGAGTCTTGATGCTTGCTTTCCTTGACTGAAAAGTCTGCCAGGTCCACTAATTTCCTGAAATACATGTTAAGTTTGAAAACATCAACAAAAGTTGAGCGAGTTCATGCAGTTTAGCTGTATGAGATGTATCTGTAAAATGTGAGTTGTATAAAATGTATCCGTAAAATGTGAGTTGTATAAAATGTATCCATAAAATGTGAGTTGTATAAAATGTATCCATAAAATGTGAGTTGTATAAAATGTATCTGTATGTAAAGATGTAGTATGTAAAGCGTCAATGAAATCGTTGATCATTAATGTTTCGCGAGGACATTAATATGTGTGACGAATTAGGAAGCAATCTAAACCTAGACGATTTTATGTCGACTACTATCGACTGGGACACAAACGCACTCTTCTGTATGGGTCCACGACCAAGAGTGGGGCTCGCCAATACCCATTAGATCTAACCACTTGTACCTAGGTCCAAACTGGATTAATGGTGCTTAGATGTATAACCCTAATTCGCACATGATCTAAGGTGTTTCATTCCCTAACTTTAACATACGATTGAACATGTATCTTCCCCGATAGTTGTAAAGTTGTAAAACATTTAAATGAATAGGGGACATGAACTCACAGTATTGCGTCCGTGAATGATAAGTGTTTGTGATCTTACGCGTGGTCGTCTTGAACAATGTTGCGACCTACAAATGTTCTTATATTTGTTAGACACTTCGGTCTTTGTAATAACTTGAGTACAAGTCTTGTGTCTTAATTGTGTGTAAGACTTGTATGTCTATACTGTTCGTTGAACTGTGTATTTAGATGAATGATTTGTTAAACTGTTATATATATATATATATTTCACCAAATATATATATATATATATATATGTCATATTGTATCTTGTGAGTTGTATCATCGGGTCTTGTCTTCTTGATTTCGTGTCGTTGTGTAAGTAAATTGTATAATGGTAATTTTTACCAATTATATGTCATTGGGCTTAGCCCAAGAATTCAAGTTATTGGGCTCAAAATAGTGTTGGGCCTCAATAGTATTGGGCCTAAATAGTGTTGGGCTTAAATAGTGTTGGGCCTCAATAGTGTTGGGCCTCAATAGTGTTGGGCCTAAATAGTGTTGGGCCGAAATAGTGTTGGGCCTAAATAGTGTTGGGCTTAAATAGTGTTGGGCCTTGGCCCATATGTTTGGTATTGGGCTTAGCCCATGAGTTTTTTTGATATTGGGCTTAGTCCATGTATTTATGTTAAGCCCATTATAAAATGTAAGCCTATTTGTATAAAGTAGCCCATTAAGAAATGTAAGCCCATTTGTATAAAACAGCCCATTAAGAAAGTATAAGTCTTTCATTTCTATAAAACATTTTTATAAAAATTCACTAAGTATAATTTTTAGTAGATAAAAACATAATAGTTTTTATAAGTTTAAAAATGTCCAAATTTTGTTAATGGTAACGTATTTTGGTGTCCGCGTCGAAAGATCGCCCAAACGTCGTAGTAAGTCCTCGGATTGGTGATATGTTCATACGTTCGTCCGTCGTCCGATTTGACCATAATTTGTATTCGATTACTCGGATCGTCCGTAACTCGCTTTTAAGGCGTAATTATATGAAGTCTTGTAAGACTTTGATTATTATGTAACATGTGTTAATAATAACCATTGTAATCAAGTACCTATCTTTGATATATATAACTAATACATCAAATACCACATAGCACTTAAGTTGTTAAATTAATCAAATATATATTTTCTCAAAATATATATTTATAACTAACTTTGTTTTTATAAAAAGAATTCTCTAAATCTTTTTAATCTTGTAAAGGTTTAACCAAAAATGATGGTTTAGTTAACATATAAATTATTAGAAAATTTGGCCATATAACCTTTGTATTTTTAACTTTACCATGTTTAATTAAACATGTCATTTTCTTTTCAAAATCACCATCAATTTACTCATAACATCTTAACTAAAACATACGAGATTTTTATAACATAAGCTTATCAAAATGATCTCCAAATCATGTAGGGTTTTAAACATGATCATAATATATGTTAACTAGTTCAAAAACCTAGTTTACTTCTAGTTTTAATAACTTTTATAAAAATCTCATGTTGTATGTTACTTTTTATAATCTTGTAAAAGTCTTGTTTTTAAATAAAAACATTAAGTAAGTTAACAACACCATAATTTATGATCATCCATTCATCCTTTAAGTTTAACAAAAACCCTTTAACATAAACATGTATAATTGTTAGATCATATTTTTTTAAAACATCATCTAACAATTTATTTATATCATAATCCTCATAACAAGATCAAATATGCATATAACAAGTCTTAGATCACAATATAAACAAACATAAATATATCATGATTATTATCTTTGCTTCTTTGTATTTTTCATGTTTATTATGTATGATTACTTAGTTATTATTAGTTATAATAATAATCATAAACATAATATAAGTATGAAAAAAAATAGATCTAGAAGCTTACTTCTAGCACTAGGCTAGGGATGATCTTAGAGAATGATTAAGAGTTAAGAAGATGAAGATCTTGATGGTAGAATGCTTTTGAATGGATGAAAACCCTTGCTTTAACTTGTAAGTGATTTAGACCTTCTTATGTTACTTGGAAATCCATCTTGATCAATTAGTAAAAGATTAAAGTGAAGTGGGTTTTTGGTGTTCTTGGTGAAATATGAAGATGATGATAGAGTTTGAATAGGTAATAAAAGATGGAAAATGATGGGTAAAATGCTAGTTTACTTAGTGATGAAGTGTTGTATTAATTCACCAACAACATCCACTTGCAACTAATAAATATCTAGATATTATTAGCAAAGGATTAAGGGGATGTGGGGACCTCTTATTCACGGTTCATACATGGGGGGGGGGGGGTCTTGAATTGTTAAAATGTGTTAGTGAACTTTTAATGCTTCATAAATGTAATGAAAACTTTAAATGTTTAGGTGTTTCAAAATTTCAAGATATTTTATGACTTGGAATGATCATAAATAAGCTTTAAAAGACCAAAAATAATATTCACTAGTTTGCAAACTATGCCAAAATATAGTTCGGATAGCTGTTTAGTGCTCGTTCCACAAGTAGATAGTCAAAATGTTAGCATATATAAGTTATAGGGAAATATTCGGTTATGTATTTATATGATATTCCCTATGTATTTTCATATGAAATTTGTGTTTAAACAACACTTTTGTATCATATAAAAAAAACACTAATGCTGAATTTTGCGGAAAAAATTGAAATGGTAACTCTTAGCGCTTTTCGGCTGTTTTCGGGCAGTTTTTATTGCTACCGGACATTGGTAATATATTAAACCAAACCCTTGCATTCCCATATAGGGTTTAATGTATATTTGATGTTGGACTTTCGTCTGAGTCCTAAAGATGTAATTTAGATGGTTTCGACGGATCCTGAGTTTTCGTCA
>JARYGA010007322.1:17500-19790 GCA_030545235.1 Helianthus tuberosus | reverse complement strand
AATCCTTTGCAGACGACTTAAATACGTGACGGGGTATTGTAAGTGGCAGAGTGGCCTTGCTGCCACGATCCACTGAGATTCAGCCCTGCGTCGCTCAGATTCGTCCCTCCCCACCCAAGACCCCAACCCAAAAAAGTTCCTAAGGGTTTCTTCCGAGAGGCTGTGCTAGCACACTTGTGAAAATATCACAAGTGTTGAATAATTCTACGAGTGTTGGAAAATTTCACAAGTGTTCGAAATTTTACAAGTGTTGGCAAGAACCGCTTTCACAAGGGTATGGCAGATTATGATCCATTGAAAAACGTAATGTCTGTTCCTGACACTTTGCCTTTTACTCAGAATGTATATATAGGGGGACTAGGGGATATCCATAAACCCCGGGGTCCTCGCAAGGGTGGCTAGCAAAAACGCAAAAAGAGGCTAGACGTGTAAACTGACCACGATGCCTTTGTGAGCAGGCACAGTGCCTTGCCGAATACCCACATCGTTATAGCCATGCAGTGCCACCGTGCATTGTTAACACGCCAAGTGCCTTGCCCAAGCCCCACATCGTCCCAACTCGATGCCTTGTTAACAGGTCAAGCGTCATGCCCACAGGAGGTTATCGTAGTGAACGGGCGACGATGACTGGTGAGCTAGGCACGATGCCTTGTTAACATGCCAATGGCCTGACACACGCCACACGTCGTTCCAACACGTTACCCGGCAACAGGTCCAAGATGTCTGGCCACCGGGAATAACGACCAGGATCCATGTGACTTATTCGTGGTGATCCAACCACAACGGGCCCGAACAGGCCCAACGACACATCGGGCCCGAACAAGGCCCAACGAAGACCTAACCCGAGAACATGAAGTCGTGACCCGATAAGAACGCCTGTATAAAGTTTGGTGTCGATACGAGTATAACGGGCCCGATCCAAGGCCCAACCACACAACGGGTCCGATCAAGGTCTCCGGTCAACACATCGGGCCCGATCGGGGTCTCCGGTCAACAACCACGTCAAGTTTGGTGTCGAAACGAGTACAACTGGGACGATCCAAGGCCCAACGATACATCGGGCCCGAACAAGGCCCAATAAAAAAACAGACCCGAGAACGTGAAGTCGTGATCGCAAACCACGTAAGAATGTCCCGTGAACAACTTCACAAAGTTTGGTGTCGATCCGAGCATAACGGGCCCAACCCAAGGCCCAACGACATCGGGCCCGAACAAGGCCCGTTCAACACGTTGACCCGAAACGTGAAGCCGTGGCCCGACACCACCATAAAAATGTCCGCGAGCAACGGTGTCAACTTTCGTGGCGATCCGACGTACAACGGGCCCGATCCAAGGCCCAACGACACATCGGGCCCGAACAAGGCCCAAATGAAGACCTCACCCGAGAACGTGAACTCCTGTTCGCAAACCACGTAAGAATGGCCCGTGAACAACCTGTACAAAGTTTGGTGTCGATCCGAGCACAACGGGCCCGAACCAAGGCCCAACGACAAATCGGGCCCGAACATGGCCCGGTCAACACGTTGACCCGAGACGTGAAGCCGTGACCCGATACCACCATAAGAATGCCCGTGAACAACCGTGTCAGCTTTCGTGGCTATACGACGTCGTTTGGTGGTGTTACGAAGAATCCCGAGAAAACGAACGTACCGGGCCCGCAGGCCCGTGGGCCCGAATCCAGATTATTCTTTCCCAAGACCACCGTCAACTTGTCCCGATGGCTCACATGAAGTTTGGTGCCGTTCCGACCTCGTTTGATACGGTTATGGTTGAACCACACGGGCGCTCGGTCCCGACCCGAGCCCAGTCAACGTTTTGACCCGATCAGACCGGCCCGTGACCCGAAACCACCCTACTTGGGCCCTACAACAGCCACGTAAAGTTTCGGGACGATCCGACGTTCTTTCATGGGGTTACGGACAATCCACGTCAAACAAGCGTCACGGGCCGACCGAGCCGGGCCAACGGGCCCTCGGGACCCGAAAACTGAATTTCTTTCATCCAAACACCTTAAAACACGTTACCGAGGTCTCACGCAAAATTTCATGCCAATCCGACGTCGTTTGATGGGGTTTTGAAAAATTATGATTCCTCAAAAATTTAATGTTTGTTCCTGTCACTTAGCTTTTTGTGCAAAATGTATATATAGGGGAGGGGTGGGTGTTGAGCAGCCCATGCCCGGGCAAGGTACGAGAGCGCCCAAGCCAAAGGAGGCTGGTGGCGCGCATAACAGCCCAAATGCCCCAACGATGACTGAGAACAAGCGCCCCTCTCCCCTCCCTCCCCCCCA
>JARYGA010007322.1:0-2500 GCA_030545235.1 Helianthus tuberosus | reverse complement strand
CACACGATGCCTACAAGCAACAACGATGTTTGCTAGTTAATCGATCGATGCCCCACACATTGCAGCATGTTGCCTAGTAAACAAGCCATGCTGCCTTGGAAGCGCCCCACATCATGGCATGTTGCCTAGAACGCTGCCCAGCACGCTGCCCTTGTTCCCGCACGACGACCTGAAAGCGTGGCTGACCACGTGCTTGCCTTCAAAAATTATGATTTCTCAAAAAATTAATGTCTGTTCCTGTCACTTTACTTTTTGTGCAGAATGTATATATAGGGGGGTGGTAGTACTCTTGGGGTAGAGAGGCATGTGCTGGGATGGCATGCCAAGGCATGTGCTGGGATGGCATGCCTTGGTGTGTGCTGGGATGGCATGCCAAGGACAAGGATGTGCTAGGAAGGCATGCCAAGGCAGGCAAGCACATGCATTGTGAGCGAGATGAGACGGTTGTCTTTACCCCAAGAGTGCCCAAGGGAGAGGAAAGAGGTGTCAAACGCATGCTGAGCCCCACTTCGGTAGTTTGGCACCCCCATAAGCATTCAGGCAAGCGTGCCTATGGGTAAAGTCGGTAGAGCTTGTCAGCCATGTTGGGTACTATTGTTTGGACGAGATGATGGCACACGTCAAGCTTGCTTTAAGGTAACGTTCTGGCAGCACAGCCAGCCCGCAATTGCTAGTTCAAGCGGGTGGAATCTGCCTATAGGGGCGTTGCTTGCTTGCTTGCTGTGGAATTGGGCACGCCCAATATGTATCATCGACCCACGTAGTTCCTGCATGGCCCCATAGGTATTCAGGCAAGCGTGCCTATGGGTAAAGTCGGTAGAGCTTGTCAGCCATGTTGGGTACTATTGTTTGGACGAGATGATGGCACACGTCAAGCTTGCTTTAAGGTAACGTTCTGGCAGCACAGCCAGCCCGCAATTGCTAGTTCAAGCGGGTGGAATCTGCCTATAGGGGCGTTGCTTGCTTGCTTGCTGTGGAATTGGGCACGCCCAATATGTATCATCGACCCACGTAGTTCCTGCATGGCCCCATAGGTATTCAGGCAAGCGTGCCTATGGGTAAAGTCGCTTGAGCTTGCCAACACCCATGTTAGCTGTAGTCTGGACCGATGATGGCACAAGGATGCTTGCTTTAAGGTAACATTCCGGCAGCACAGCCAGCCCGCAATTGCTAGTTCAAGCGGGTGGAATCTGCCTATAGGGGTGTTGCTTGCTTGCTGTGGATTTGGGACACGCCCAATATCTATCATCGACCCAACGAACTGCTCAAATGGGTTGCTGAGGGCTATTTTGGCACTGACGGTTCAGTTGTTTGCTTGGCTCTGATAAACGTTTAGATGTCATGATGCTTGGGATCCAATAAATTTATGTGGGAAGCTGAGAGCTGGAACCCAATGTCATTCACCAGATGGCTTAGCTTCGTCAGTGTGTATAATATGTCATTGAACCCCAATCCTCGATGCCAACCTGATTATGACTTTTGGATTGCAATTATCATGGCTATCAAAAACTGAGTAGGAGTCATGGAATAAGTGAACAATTTGTAGCTTTTATAGCTGTCAGCTTTCGCATCGCCCGGTGTGTTTTGGGAATCGCTTTGTGCGTTTGGTTGCCTGCCGTGCCTCTTGGCATACGGTGGGTGCCACTTGCCGGGTGGTTTTCGGAAACATCCACCGTAAAGGTGCATGAGTGGTGTTTGGTTTGTTACGGGTGGTTGGCTCTTTGCTTGCGCAACAACTTCCACCCGACTTACCTCTTCAGATGTTTGCCTAGGCTTGTATAGCCTAAGCAGATTGTGGGTTTCCTGTGTTGCCTACCTACGTCACGGAATTGTCCTGATTGATCAAAGTTGCTTTCGTCTTGTGCCGTCTTGATGGCATAAGATGAACCATGAAGCTGTCTCTTTGCACCGCATTGTTAATGCATGCGTTGATGTTGTGGCCCATTGAGCATTGCTTGGTACCTTGGATACGGAACCTTATGTGGGCATGGGTCCTTGGGGATCCTTGTTCTGCCCTCGTTTAGCGTTCGCGCTTCTCTTAGAATGACTGCCTAGCCGGAATGGCAACCCATTGCGGATGGGCATCGTCAAAGAGGAATGCTACCTGGTTGATCCTGCCAGTAGTCATATGCTTGTCTCAAAGATTAAGCCATGCATGTGTAAGTATGAACAAATTCAGACTGTGAAACTGCGAATGGCTCATTAAATCAGTTATAGTTTGTTTGATGGTATCTTGCTACTCGGATAACCGTAGTAATTCTAGAGCTAATACGTGCAACAAACCCCCACTTCTGGAAGGGATGCATTTATTAGATAAAAGGTCGACGCGGGCTTTGCCCGTTGCTGCGATGATTCATGATAACTCGACGGATCGCACGGCCCTTGTGCCGGCGACGCATCATTCAAATTTCTGCCCTATCAACTTTCGATGGTAGGATAGTGGCCTACTATGGTGGTGACGGGTGACGGAGAATTAGGGTTCGATTCCGGAGAGGGAGCC
>JARYGA010007321.1:0-19155 GCA_030545235.1 Helianthus tuberosus | reverse complement strand
TATAAGTTTATAAACATCCGAAATTTGTTATCGATAGGATACTTATATTTCGTGCCGATAAATAGTCTAAACGTCGTAGTAACTCCCCGGATTGGCAATTCACTTATGTAGTCGTCCGTCGTTCATTTTGACCATAAATGGTGTCCGATTATTCGAATCGTCCGTAACTCGTTTTAAGGCGTAAATATGTGAAGTCTTGTAGGACTTTTGTTATAAGGTGTTTTGAGTTTAAATGTGACATGAGATTCAAGTTCCTACAATGATATATATAACTAATACATCAAGTAATACATGTCACAAAAGTTGTTAAAATAACCAAATATATATTTTCTAAAAAAATATATATTTCTCTTGTCTAAAATTAACCAAAAAATGTTGTTACTTTATAAAATAAAGTTTTTATGAAAAATGGCCATATAACCTTTGTATTTTTATTTTAACCATGTTTCATAAACATATCATTTTCTTTTTCCTTCAAATCATCATCAATTTACCCAACATCTTAACTAAACATATGAGACTTTTATAACATGAAATTATCAAGATGATATCCAAATCATGTAGGGTTTTAACCATGATCATTTCATATGCTAACAAGTTCAAAAACCAAGTTTAATTCTAGTTTTAACAACTTTTATAAAAATCTCTAGTTGTATGTTACTTTTTATAATCTTGTAAAAGTCTTGTTTTTAAATAAAAACCCTTAATACTTTCACAAGATCAATAGTTATGATCATTCATTAAATCCTTTATGTTAAAAACCCTTTAACATAAACATGCATAATTTTTAGATCATATCTTAAAACATCTTCTAACAATTTATTTGCATCATAAACATCATAACAAGACTAAATAAGCATATATCAAGTCTTAGATCACAATATAAACAATCATAATTATATCATGATTTTTATTCTTTGCTTCTTTGTATTTTCTTCATGTTTATTATGTATGATTTCCTTGGTTATTATTAGTAATAATAACAATCATAATCATAATATATTTGTATAAAAAAAAATAGTTATAGAAGCTTACTTCTAGCACTTGGCTAGGGATGATCTTAGAAGATTATTAAGAACTAAGAAGATGATAATCTTGATGGTAGAACACTTTTGTATGGATGAAAACCCTTCCTTTTACTTCCAATAGCTTTAGATCACCTTATGTTACTTGGAAATCCATGTTGATCATGAAGGAGGTGATAAAAATAATTGGGTTTTTGAAGGTGTTCTTGTGAAAAAGATGAAGATGATGAGAGTGTTCTTTGGGTAATAAAAATGAAAGGTGTAAAATGAGTGGTGAAATGCTAGTTTACTTAATGTGTAAGTATTGTAATATTTCACCAACATAACCCACTTGCAAAATAAGATGAATATCTAGATATTTAGCAAGTAATTAAGGGTATGTGGGACCCCTTAATTTCGGCCCATATGTGGGGGGGGGGGGGGTACCTTATGTGTTGCAAAGTGTTAGTAAAATTTAAGGTCTTGAAATGTTGTAATATGGTTAAGTGTTTAAGGGTTTATGTTTTTGCAACTTTTCGAGATGATTCACGACTCGAAATGTTCATAAACTAGTTTTACAAGACCAAAAATAATAGCCACTAGTTCGCTACATGTGCCAAAATATAGTTCGGCTAGATGTTTAGCGCTCGTTTCGTAAGTAAATAGTCGAAATGTACGCTTATGGAAGTTGTAGGAAAGATTCCAGTTATGCGTATAATTGATATTCCATAAGTATTCTTATATGAAATTGGTGCCTAAACATCAATTTTTGCATCTTATAATAAAATGCAATTGCTAAATTTTGCGGAAAATTCATGAAATGGTCACTTTTAGCGCTTTTCGGATAGTTTTTAGTGATACCGGGCATTGGTAAAATATTAAACCAAACCCTTTTATTCCCATATAGGGTTTAATGTATATTTGATGTTGGACTTTTGTCTAAGTCCTAAAGATGTAATTTAGATGGTTTATGCGGAACCTGAGTTCTCGTCAGCACACTAGTTTACTAGGTACTACTCTAGTTGTTTCGATGCATTCTTTACACTATTTCAAGTGTAACCAATAAAAATGAATAATGTGCATCATAAATGAATATTCCTTGAGTGTTCTAAGATGTATATCATGTAATCATGCAGTTCGAATATTCACAACACATACTTGTATAATGTAAATCATTGCTTTAAATGTATGTAAATTACCAGAAAGTGGTAGTTGTCACAGAGGGCACGATATGATATGGGTAATAGTTGATCGATTAACAAAGTCTGCGCATTTCCTACCTATCCGAGATAAGGATAGCACTGGAAAGCTTGCTGAGCTGTACCTGAAAGAAATCATGGCACGTCATGGAGTGCCTATCTCAATTATTTCAGACAAAGATGGACGTTTTGTCTCAAGGATCTGGCAATCCTTCCAGGAAGCCTTTGGATCTCAACTAGATCTAAGCACCACCTTCCATCCGCAAACAGAAGGCCAGAGCAAACGGACCATACAAACGCTAGAAGATATGCTTCGCGAATGTGTTATGGACCTAGGTGGAAGTTGGGATACTCACCTACCTTTAGTTGAGTTTTCCTACAATAACAGTTACCATACGAGCATAAAAGCCGCACCGTTCGAAGCTCTATATGGCCGCAAGTGTCGATCGCCGTTATGTTGGGCAGATGCTAGAGACAAACGTATGGTTGGTCCTGAACTTGTTCAAGAGACAACCGACAAAATCATGCAGATCCGAGAGCGCATTAAGGCGGCTCGAGATCGACAAAAGAGCAACACTGATCGAATACGAAAACCTTAAGAATTCGAGGTGGGAGACAAAGTTTTGTTGAAGGTCTCACCTTGGAAGGGCGTAGCAAGATTCGGAAAACGTGGAAAGCTGAATCCACGATACATCGAACCATTCAAGATCTTGGAAAGAATTGGTACCGTGGCATACAAGTTGGAATTACCGAAAGAACTTAACGGAGTACATGATACGTTTCATGTGTCCAACTTCAAGAAGAGTCCAACCCAAGAAACAGTGATCATCCCTGCGGATGAAGTGCATATTGACGACACACTCCGATCTACAGAACAACTCATTGAGGTTACAGACTGGAAAGTCAACAAGACCTGGAGGAGTAGTGTTAAACTTGTCAAAGTACGTTGGAACTCTAAGCACGGACTCGAGTACACGTGGGAACGTGAAGACCAGTTTAAAGACAAATACCCCCACCTGTTAAAGAAAACTCCTACGAGAGATAGCTCAGCCTGAATTTCAGGACGAAATTCTTTTAACGGGGGGAGACTGTGACAACTGGCCCAAAACTGGTAATTTCCGTACAATTTAATTATTATTTAATATCTGCAATTATGTGCTTAAATGGCAACATTGTCTGATTTCATGCTATACTTGTGAATTCATGCACGTTTTATACTCCAAATATTGCTTTATGCATTACTATTAGTATTGCGTCCAAAAGACTAGTAAACTCACCGGTAAGACACACAGTGTCAGCAACACTGCAGAAAGCAGTTAGACAGTAGAATTGGGACCTAGGAATAGGTCCAACGTCTAAAATACATTAAAACCCAAGTATGGATACAAGGGTTAACATATAGACTTTCCGGAAGCTAAAATACGCACTAAAAAGCACCCGAAACATACTTTAAATACTGAATTTTACATATTTCAGCATATTTCAGCAAAATTCAGCATTGTAACGAGTTAGTAACATGTATATATATGACTAAATGGCCCTGAATGCTTTCCAAAGTGTCGGGAATTAAAAATGTCACAAAAGGGTACTTAAAGATCACTAAACGGAATAATTTGACACTTTAACGAACCTGTATCTAACCGAACAACCGGACACTACCCGAAACACCAAAAAATTATACTAGAAGCATTGTTTTAATGTTTCTGAGCTAGATATCATCCCCGAACACCTTAACACACTATATAACATATCATACACCTAAACACTAATCTATGCACTTGAAATCTAACTTAATCATCTAACTTATCATTTAAACCCAACCAAGAACCCCCCCACCCCCATGGTGGACGGCCACCTTAGTGGCCCCACCTTTGATCTTGTATGATCTTACTAAATCTCCTAAGATTTGTGAAGATATATTTAGAGATTATGTATGTACTATTACAAACACAAGACCCATTGGATAAAGAAGTTAGATGGTTATAAGATGTCCTAAAGCTCTCATTCTAACATACACTACACACACCACTCATCTCTCTCCCTTCTCCCCTCCATTTGGCCGAGAACAACAACAACTCCACCACCACCTTTCATCCATTATCCATCCATTCCAAGACCATCCTAAGGTGTAAGAAGGTGATTAAGGAAGTTGGAAGCTTGTGGATCTTGAAGGACCTCTCCCATTAGCTTTTATCCTCCACATTTGTCATCTACAACATCAAGTGTTCTTCCCTAGCCTTGTGCTAGTAGTAAGGCCCTATTAATCCCTTGTTACTTCATATTTAGTTGGTTAAACGATGTTATGTAAGATGTTAATCACAAGAACACTAAAGAACATGATCATGAATCTTTAACATAAGCTTAAATAACATAAGAATACATGTTGATAGTGTTTATTTGCTTCTTGATGATTGATGATTTGTGTTAGTGATGATAGACATCATAAGAAACCTACTAGATTGTGATTAAACACATGATCTAGTAAGTTAAGGTGATGATCTTGTGAAAGACCAAAATGATCATACTTTATATACATGAACTTGAATGATGAAATTTGTTTTCATATGTAAAGATGATTTAAATAAAATACAAATCTTGTAAATAGATGATTTCAAAAATAATTTTCTCAAGAAACTAAGTTTATTTATAAGATTTACAAAGTCATGGTTTCTAAGTAAACTAATCATATTTTTAGTGTTAAATCAAGACTAGGAACATGATTGTAACAAGAAAAATACAAAAGAAATATTTTTAGAAAAATCATCTTACAAGTTGTAAATGACTAAATCTTTCAAGAATGTGATTTGCAAACAAATAACAATGTTTTAAGGGGTAACTAAACCTACTAAATATCATGGTAAGTTACTACAAGTTCCTAAAAAAACTTCAAGTTCATTATGTAGTGTAATTTACAAGATCTTGGCTTATGGTAAGTCTTGATTGTATTGTTGATGATTGAGGTTGATTTTAAAAGAAATTAAACACATGTTTTGAAAACATGGGAAACCTCCATTTTTCGGGGAAACCATGTCAAAATTTCTATAAAATTTTGACACTTAGAAAAATATAAGTTATGGTGAAACTTGTTCCCTAAAAATTTACCTAAAAATATTTACCAAGGTTTCCCTAACTTTTGTGTAAATTTCAAGTTAAGAAATGATGATTTCTTCAAAGATAAAAATTGATATTAAGTATGTATATTTTTGAGGAAAATATATATATTTATTGATCACTAAATTTTGTACTAAGTGTATGTGATATGTATTATATGTAGTAGTGTATTAGGACATGAAAAATACACTAAACACTCCTAAGGAGTAAAAATACAAAAATACACATACAAAATACATGAGAATATAAATTTATGAACTTAAAATGTATTTTGGACAAAAATACATAACTCGGGTGAAAAATACAAGATACTTATATTTATTGGAAAATTAATATAAGTAAGATACATAGTTAAAAATATAAATTATTTTTAACAACAAAGAACACATACAAAAAGATGGTGACTTGTACTTGTGCGATACAAGTCTAGTGACTAACGTTAATAAAACACGTATAGGTCACGACGCTATTATAAGCAAACCCGGTGAAGTTTACGGCGCAGGAAACGCAAAGTTGTGAGTTCATGTCCCCACTTTTAAACTTTTACTTGTTTTCTAAACTTCGGGAAAATACATGTGTTATGGTATGTTGGATACTAAAACTAAGGAATGATACTTTAGATCATGTCACGAATAGGATACCATAAGCACCATTAATCAGTTACATACCAAGACCGCGGAACAAAAGGTTAGATCTAATGGGTTTCAGGCAGCCACACTCTTGGTCATACTAGTACCAAGCAGTGCTTTTGTGTCTCTAGTCGTGAATCGACAGTCGTGGATTCGACAGCTAAAAATGCCTATGGTTTAGATGCTTCCTATGTCGTGTCACATGTTAATGGCCTTGCAAACCATTAGCGATCTCGATTTCCTTATATTTACAGAAATACTTGTTTCATACAAATTACATACCATGTTTTCATTCAAGTATACAAACGTTCAATACAAAAACTGCATGAATTCACACCAACATTATGTTGATGATTTTCCAAAAACTCACATGAATTTCAGGTAACTAAAGTGGATGTGCGCGCAGTCATACTCTTGCTCTTGGATGTTGTTTATGTTGTTAGCTATGTTGTGTCAAGACTCCTATACCATTTTGCTGGGTTTGGTTGTTATGTCCCACTCCGTGTGGTGATATAAGGACCAAAACCCTTATGTTTGTCTTTGAATAATGTTGTAAACTTTTCAGAAAACGTTTTATGCTGTGATGTAAACTCTAAACTTAACCTATGTTTTTAATTACGTAATGTTATTGGCATTTGGAGTTATTTTTACGAGCATGTAGTATGTTTACCATTCGTATGCAATGAGAACCTTTCAAGATCACACCTCGTGCTTCCGCCTTAGAAATGGGTGTGACAGGTATAGTCTGGGAGACTAGTTGGGTTAGTCTGGGAGACTAGTTGGGTTAGTCTGGGAGACTAGTTGGGTTAGTCTGGGAGACTAGTTGGTTTAGTCTGGGAGACTAGTTGGTTTAGTCTGGGAGACTTGTTGGTTTAGTCTAGGAGACTAGTTGGGTTAGTCTGGGAGACTAGTTGGTTTAGTCTGGGAGACTAGTTGGTTTAGTCTGGGAGACTAGGTGGTTTAGTCTGGGAGACTAGGAAGGATGGAAAGATTTCATGAGGAATAACAAGGATACATGATTACATGATAAATTGCCTTTGTAGCATATATTGGGTGTTAGTGGTTACTATACGTACATATGTTAGGATTACGACGTTACAGGCACGCATGTTATCCTTAGAGAGTGGGTTGTTGGATGCCCGCGACCCGATGGCAGTCGCGTCAGACGACGAGGTTATGCCTGCAGTAGAGATATATACGTCAGACACTGAGAGTGATCCTGACATGCTGTTCAAGGACGAGGACGACTTCCAACCGTTCTTTCTACCAAACTTTCGTGATGATTTACCCGTGCTGATGGCTTCCATGACGAGGATCCTTTTACCATCCCTGTTCCAGCCCATGACCACCTCATCACTGGTCATTCCGATGGTGAGCCCATCATGGCTCCGATCCTCGATGCCGTACCTCTCGTGGTCATTCCTCCCGAGGATCTGCCTTTTGACGATTTTTTGATGATGACGTTGATTTGTTTATTGATAGTCCTCCTGACGACGCCCACGGTGATGAAGAGCTAGACGAGGATGTTGTTGCTATTCCACTTCTTGAGACCTCTGTGATTGAGTTGTCCTCTAATTCTAGTTTGCACTCTGTCTCAGATTCCCTTGAGTATGTGACACCTTCATCTTTACAAATGGCCGGATTGCAGCTTTTTGCTACTGACTCGGATGACGACACCGCTATGTCTGCCGCACTATCACCTGCTTGAGATCCCACACCTCTACACGACCCAGAGCCTGCTCTGGAGCTAGCTCCTGTTCCTTTCGGGCCAGCCTGATGTTGCACCTATTGATCTTGAGTCGGTTCCTGATCCTAACCATGTTCCTTTTGGTTTACCATACATTGCACCCCTTATACTTGACCCAGTACCTGCACCTGTTGATCTTCCTTTTGTTAAGACATTTGTTCCTGCACCCGCACCCACTGATGTTACTCCTTTCCTCCTGTGGAGTCTGACGTCCATCGCACTGTTTTTCCTATTGTTTTCTTTCAAGACATACCCGCACCCCGTCCAGGAGAAGGTACTTCGGGTCAGCAGCCTAGTCATGACCCTCATGTTTCAGCAGCTTTTCCACACATTCCCCAGTCTGCACCTTTTACTTCTTCACCAACTGATGAGCCATTCCGAGGGTCTCCGCCGTATTCCATGCCGACCTCAGACCCCTACCATCCCTCGCATTTTGTTGGCTATACACAGGATGAGTTACTTTATTTGGTTCAGCTTCGATTTGAAGTCATGAATCGCAGAGTCTTGGAGCTTGAGTCGATACCGCGTCCCTTACCGTGTCCTTGTCAGTCTACTTCTGTTCCGCCTCATTCATCACTGCCTCCTTTTGCACGTCCACCTGCTTCTCTTACACCTTTCCCAGAGTTTGATGCTCGATTCCTTACCATCGAGCAACAGATCAGTTACTTGCTTCAGCATGTCTATGAGCTTGAGGAGGAGCTTGCGTATGTGCGTAGCTTCCTTTCCTTCCCTCCACCTCCTCCTCCACCATCAGCATGGTTGGTTTTTGGTTTTATGCAGATTTCATTACTTTTAAAGAGAGCACCACTAATGAGCCGAGATTGTGGAGACTTTTGAAGACCACTTTTGACCACGTGATTTTGGTATATTGATAGACTTATTGGACAAGGGTAGTGTGACCCTGTGTCCCTTATGATGTGATACACTTTTTAGACGCTGTGACTATGGTCGGCAAATAATGAAAGCTCAGTCGTCATGTTCTTACAAAACACGTTATTGATCTACATGTTTGTGCTATAATTGTGATGTTATATGATTGCTTGCTATGACGATTGCTTATATATATATGTATACACACCTCCTAGGTCTTATTCGTTAAGTAGATGCTTATGTGCCGGTGTCCTTAATAAGACCTGACCTAACCGATCTTCTTCTTAAAAGATACTTAGTACCTTACCGTGTCCTTGTTAGTCTACTTCTGTTCCCCCTCATTCATCACCGCCTCCTTTTGCACGTCCACCTGCTTCTCTTACACCTTTCCCAGAGTTTGATGCTCGATTCCTTACCATCGAGCAGCATATCAGTTACTTGCTTCAGCATGTTTATGAGCTTGAGGAGGATCTTGCGTATGTGTGTAGCTTGCTTTCCTTCCCTCCACCTCCTCCTCCACCATCAGCATGGTTGGTTTTTGGTTTTATGCAGATTGCATTACTTTTAGAGAGAGCACCACTAATGATCCGAGATTGTGGAGACTTTTAAAGACCACTTTTGACCACATGATTTTGGTATATTGGTAAACTTATTGGATAAGGGTAGTGTGACCCTGTGTCCCTTATGATGTGATACACTTTGTAGACGCTGTGACTATGGTCGGCAAATAATGAAAGCTAAGTCGTCATGTTCTTACTAAACACGTTGTTGATCTACATGTTTGTGCTATAATTGTGATGTTATATGATTGCTTGCTATGACGATTGCTTATATATATATATGTGTGTATACACACCTCCTAGGTCTTATTCGTTAAGTAGATGCTTATGTGCAGGTGTCCTTAATAAGACCTGACCTAACCGATACCAACAACCCTCTGCCGACGACAGAGGCGGAATTACAAGAGCGCATCTCACAGGCCATCGCACAGCATGACGCCCTTCGCTCCAAACGCAGCGGAGGTACCTCAGGAAATAACCCACCCTACGGTAATGTTTAGTCACTTAAGACACATTACAAAACGTTTGGACATTTCCAAGGGTGCTTTGCTAATGCCTTATGTGAATGATGTTGCTTATGTCGCAGGCTGCACCTACAAGCAGTTCTTGGGCTGCAAGCCCCGGGATTTCGACGGCACTGGGGGTGTCGTAGCCTTCATGCGCTGGGTTGAGAAGACGGATTCTGTTTTGCGGTTGAGCAAATGCGCCCCAGAGCATCAGGTGTTGGACTCTGTATGCCCAAGACACATATTAAATTGATGTGGCTAGTACGTTATGATCCAAGTCGAGTCATACCCAATAACAAGCTAGACAAACACTTACAATATTTATTTATGATATAATCAAACAAATAAATATTAACACTAACAATATTTAGAGATTGGTTTTCTAAATAATTGGACTTGACAAACTAATAAATTATATGGATAATTTATTTTGAGAGAATATTTTATCTTGTTATTTAGTGGGTTAAATAACATGATAAAAAGTTGTATAAAGTCTTGTGAACATATGATGTTATATTTTATAAAAGGTATAAAATAAACAAGACTTAAATTTTATAAAAGAATTGAATTTTTTTTATAAAAATATAAGCTAGGCCGCCCCCCCCCCCCTTCCCAAGACAAAATGGCCAATCAACTTACATGCACATCTTACATGTTAGATGGCATTTGATTGGGTATTCTTCCCTAGACATTTTAAGCCAATGAGAAAACATGCAAATGCATGGATCTTGATTAGGGAAGACTTTTGGTCCAATGAGAAAGCATGAAAATGCATGTGGAAGAAGGGACTTGATTGGGCTAAAATGGTGGCAATTTCTCTCAACATTTATAAAGTTTTTTTATGGCAAAAAAAATCAGAAGAAGAAAACAAGAGAAGCTCTCAATTGTCGGTCATCTTATGGCTGATTTAGGAGGCTCTTATGTTGAAACAAATCAAGGGCTAAACTCCAAGAAACACTCTCATAATTTCGGCCAAGGGTAGGGCTTCAAGGGTTTTGATTTTACAAGTTATTTCAAGTGTAAAATCACCTTTGTTCTCTCTCTAAAAATCGGCCATAAGAAGGTTTCCAACAGTTGGTTTCAAGAGAGGTTTTAGTGAGTTCATAAGTGTAGAAATCCTAGCTAAAACTAAGGTGTTTGTTGGAAGGCTTGGGGTATACAAGCTTGAGATCTTCTACACTTGAAGGCAACCGTTCAAGAAGCATCATCATCTTCATATCATTTACTCCTTGGAAGGTAGTATTTTAAACACTCTATGATTGTGTTTCATTTTGATAGCATGCATGTTCGTATATGGATCCGGGATTGGGTTTTACATATAAAATGAGTTTTATATCTTGTAAGTAACATGTTTTCAATAATTATTTCCGCTGCTTTTTATTTTATATGGATAAAATACTTTGATAAACATGTCAAAAACCCAACAGTGGTATCAGAGCCGCTTATATGAATGCATGCTTCATAGGATATGAAATTTTTGGGTTTCGGGATTGGTTAAAACCCTATGGCCGAAATTTTATATATGGTTATCTTTTTGATTTTCAAGATTATTTTAACACATGCATAAAAGTATCTCGAAAAATTATGTCATTTGGATGATTTGTTTGTTTGGATAAAAACCCACTTTTTCGGTTGTTTCATTCTTGACCGAAAAGTAGGTTGTAAAAAGGGAACCATTTTGCTTCGTGAATTTTATATATTTGGAATATATATATATATATATATATATATATTGGTGTTCATAACCTAGCCATGACCTTGTGTGAATATGTTGAATATTTGTGTTTGTGATTTGTATTTAATTATTTCAAAGGGTTGTAATAATAATTATTTTGTTCTTCCATGTGTAAAAATATGTAATTTATTTATTTTCATTTGGTATGTAAGTAAATAGATTAGGTGCATTTTATTTTACTAGAAAAAATGTATTAGGATATATTTTGTAAAAGAAGATGCACACAAAAATGCGGTTTTGGTTTTGGCTAATTTCGGGCCTAAAGGACTTCATAGTTCTTAACGGGATTTAAGCCCGATAACCAAAACACATTTTTGAAGTCCAAAGGAGTTTGGAGCTGAATTAAAGTACATTTTGGAAGCTCAAAGAAAGTGGAGAAATCACAACACAAAAGGGAGACTTGAAGCATTTGGATGCGGGATCAAGTGGGAGTTCAACGACACATCGCTTGTGTCATTTTTCACCTTTTAGGAAGGACCTTTTGGCACACTTGTTTCGGCTAACAAGTGTTGTCAAAATAGTTGGCTATGGTTATGCACCTAATGATATGGGTGTTGTGCTTGTGTGGTTGTTTATTTTGTTGATTGATGATATTTGGATATGCATGCTTAACAAACTAATAATCAACAACAAGCTTAAAAATGGTTCTTAACAAAATCATTAAAATGGTTAATAAAAGGTTTTATTAAAAACTAATCAATTTATAATAAAATGCGTTTTATTAAAAGAACCTTGAAAAACTTGTTTTCACTATAGTACCAAGGATTTGAATGCATGCAAATATATGGTACTTAAAGTTTTCTAAACTAGAATTTTTGAAAACTCAAAAATCCCTTTTATAAAACAAGTCAAACACCATCCTTTTATACAACACTCGAATCACTTGGGAACTCTTTTGTGGGATAAAGGTCACCTAACCATATTTGAGGGAACTTGTATATTCGAGGTGGGTTTACCATGTTTGTGGGATAAAGGTCACCTAACCACTTATGTGAATAAACTCACACGTGTGTGTAAGTTGGACGACTTGATTTGGAAACCATGAACTTAGGGTCACCAAAGCATGGGGAACAAAGGTGTTGATGGGATTAAACATGCCAACTAAACATAAAGATGTTTAACCGATCCCATATGGCTAGAAGTTGCAAAGGGTTGCAATTGTCAAACGTTGACTACCTTGTTAATTTAAATAGAGGGATAAAGGTCACCTAACCAATATTTAAATGTAACGTTGGATTCTAGATTTTAGTTATTAATTGTCTATGAGACATAAAAGGGTATTAATGATTAAAATATAATAATATCGAAAATACTAAAATTGAACCTTGTAAAATTTTGTAGATGGCCGCTAACAATATTACCCAAACCGTCCGTAACCTATCATTGAAAACGATCCTAATCCCGATGAACATCTTATGGAAGATAAGGATGCCTATAACGATTGGATTAAGTATATCAAGGATACTACGCAAGCCTCTTGCCTCATGTTAGGAATTATGATTCCCGAGATTCAAAAGGTTTTGAACATCATGAGCATACGACATGATTACCCAATTGTAGGAAATGTTCCTAAGGATAGAACGCTTCGAAACGGTTCGAGCGCTTCATGCACGTCGAATGGAGGAAACCCCATCGGACTCATCTTATGTCTTTAAGATGAAAAGCCACATTGGTCACCTCGAAAGGCTCGATATGGATAAAAGGGTTTTTTCCATTCTAACGATCAATGAGGGTGGCAACTAGAAAGGGCATCACCCCGACACCAAAACAAATGTTGAAAATGGAAACTGGTAATTCAAAGGGATATGATTAGAAAGACTAAAGCGAAACCACCGAAACCAAAAGAGAAGAAGGCAAAGGTTGCCATGAATGATCCATGCTTTGAATATGGTGAGATAGGGCATTTGAAAAGGAATTAACCTATCTCAAAGAGTTGAAAACTAAGAGGAATGCAGGGAAAACCTCAGGTACAATCTTAATGACACATATTGACCTTAATGTTAATTCTTCAAACACATGGGTATTAGATACTGGATGTGGAACTCATGTTTGCAATTGTTCCAAAAGGTTCAAATGAAATAAGCGTTAAAAGAAAGGAGACTATGTTTTGAAACTTCCAAATGGTTTGGAAATTATTTTAAAATGTCTTGAATGCTCCTAGTTTGACTAGGAACATTATTCAAGTTTCCCTTATAAGACAATATGGTTTTGACTTAAAGTTTGCAAACATTGACATTTATATCGATGAATGACATGTTTTACTTTAAACCTATGCCTTCAAATGGTATTTATGAATTGGTTCATAATAATACATCATTTGATAGTTTAATGTACCAATCAATCACCAAGAAACTCAAAATGGATTTGAATAAAACCTATCCTTGACATTATCGCCTTGGTCATATAAACAGATGTCGCATGTAAACACTTCAAAAGAATTGTCTTTTGGAAACAAATGAAATTGGTTCATTTGATACATGCGAATCTTATTTACAAGGTAAAATGACCAAGTAATCCCTTAGTGGGAAAGGGCAAAAGATTTATTAGGTATCATACATTCGAATGTATGTGATCCTTTTAAGCCAATGACTAGGAATGGTGAAAGATACTTTATTACTTTTACCGACAACTATAGTAGTTATGGTCATGTGTACTTGACACAAAGAAGAAGTTTTAAAACGTTTAGAATCTTCAAAAAGTGAAGTACAATATCAACTCAATTAAAGTTCTTCGTTCTGATAGAGGAGGAATCGAACTCTATTTGGATATGGTTCGATCTATGATGGCTAGGAGCGCATTATCTCTATCATTTTGGGGTTACGCTTTGCTCTCCGTGGCTCGTATATTAAATATGGCCCAAACCAAGAAAGTGGATAAGACACCTTTTGAAATATGGCATGGAAGGGTTCCATCATTGTCATATTTAAAGGTAAGGGGTTGTAAAGCTTATACACCTCAAATAAATTGAAAGTCCGATCCACTAAGTGTATCTTCGTAGGATATCCTAAGGATGGTATAGGGTATTAATTCTATGATCCAACAGAGCAAAAGGCATTTGTTGCTCGAAAGGCTAAGTTCTTGGAAGCTAAGTTGCTTATGAAAGGAGTTAGTAGAACAGTGGAACTTGATAAGGATCGAGAACCACAAGCCGATACACATTTGGTTAATACTAGCACTCAACAAGAGGTTGTTGAAAAATGATCAAGTGGTTGATCAATACACACATAACGTTCACAGATCTGGTAGAATTAGTAGTCCACTTGAAAGATATGGATTTTCATAGATGGATGCTACGTGGTAGATTCAGGTGAATCAACCACATACCATGATGCAATGTCAAAATACGATTATGACAAGTGGCTTGAAGCCATGAACGTAGAGATGCAGTCCATGTATGACAACCAAGTTTGGAAATTGGTTGTGTCATCTCTTAACTCCAAAGTAGTTGGAAGTAAGTGGGTTTTTAGGAAGAAAACCGTAATGCATGGTAACTTGGATACTTGTAAATCGAGACTTATAGCAAAAGGTTTCAATCAAACTCAAGGGGTTGATTATAATAAGACCTTCTCGCCTATAGTAATGCTAAAGTCAATAAGGATATTATTTCCCACACCTGCAAATTATGAATATGAGATTTGGCAAATGGATGTCAAAACGGCTTTCCTAAATGGATATCTTGAGGAAGGTGTCTATATGGTTCAGCCTGAAAGTTTTGTCGATCCAAAACATCCTAACAAAGTATGCAAGTTGAAGATATCAATCTATGGATTGAAATAAGCATCTAGAAGTTGGAATCACCGTTTTGATGAAGAGATTAGGGAATATGGATTCATCAAGAACGTCGATAAAACTTGTGTATATATGAAGGCTAGTGGGAGCATCATCACTTTCTTAGTACTGTATGTCGATGACATTCTACTATTTGGAAATGACATTCCAAACAAGGAAGGTGTAAAAACCTAGCTTGGAAGTTGTTTTTCCATTAAGGATTTTGATGAAGTCGCCTATATTTTGGGAATAAAGATCTATAGGGATAGATCAAGGCGCTTGATAGGTTTAAACTAAAGTGCATACATTGACAAAGTCTTGAAAGGGTTCAAGATAGAGAACTCTATGAAAGGTTTGGTACCTATTCAAAGAGTGGACAATATTGAATGCGTTTCAATGTCCAAGCTCAAAGGATGAGCAAGAAAGAATGAAAAGAATCCCATATACGTCAGCTATAGGATTCATTATGTATATAATGATATGCACTAGACTGGACAAGTTATGCGCTTTAAGCATGACGAGTAGATACCAGCGAGTAACGGTCATTGGGTGACTGTTATAAATATATTGAAATACCTCAGAAAGACTAAGGATATATTTCTAATATATGGATCTAGTAAAGAGGAACTCGTTGTAAAGGGTTACAGGAGTGTGAGTTTCGGAATTCGTTGTGAAGGGTTACATGGATATGAGTTTCCAAACTGATCGAGATGGTTCTCGATCACAATCAGGGTAACATTGTCCACTACATAATCAGAATACATTGCCGCTTCATTTGTCAAGATAATTCATATGCATCTACCACTTGAATTATTGCCGATCTAGGGGTAGTCCATACCATTCAGGACCCCTAGAGATCTTTGTGATAACGATGGTGCGATTGTTCAAATCAAGGAACCTCGTGCACATCAAAAGACAAAGTAAATTGAGCGGAATTTCAACTACATAAGGGATGAAGTTGAAAAAGGAAAAGATATGTATTCGCAAAGTTCACACTGATCAAAATATTGCGGATCCACTCACGAAGCTCCTTGAACGGGCAAAGCATGAAGGGTCATACTTGTGCCTAAGGACTTCGATATTCTAGTGATTGGATTTGATCTATTTTGTATTTGGATATTGGAACAATTGTTATTATAACTCTTTATGGTATGTTAAGTTATGTTCCATTTTAGCATGTTTAAATCTGTGAATAAGTTACTTATTCTAAATGTCCGTAGTCGATCATACTTGTGGGAACAGATATGAATCTAAGACTATTATGAACTTGGATTGGTGGATATTCATTAGGTATGAATATAGAGCAAAGTGTTGCTGCCAAAGTTCATAGATATTTGTGGGATACAAATATTGGACTGACTCGCTCTCAAATATTACTGCATGGAATCATCTGTGATTGATCATAAGTAAATTTGAGTAAAGGAGAATATCATAGTATCCTCAGACCTGAGATACATATTGGGTCTTGATATTCACCAAATATTGTACCTTGACTTATTTCTTCGCTGTTAGTAATATGACAGTACATAAGGCTAAGCTCAGGTGTGGTACAAGGTGATTATGAGAGACGTATGTAGTCAAGAAGGGATTTGTTCCTCTTATTCGTTGAGAGTAAGATGTCTAAGGCCTGCTAAAGTTAAATCAACAGAGAGTGATCACTCTGTGTCTCTGGATTTGACATGACATCTGTAACGAAAGGATAAATGATAGATTCACCTAAATCATGTTCAAGTAAGGGACTTGAAGGGGATGATGTTATTGAATGGCACATATAGTCATACGTATTAGGGGTAGTAAACCGTAGTTAGGCGTTATTTACTACTTGCATCAATCTTCTATGTATCTTGTGCAAGTGGGAGATTGTTGGACTCTGTATGCCCAAGGCACATATTAAATTGATGTGGCTAGTACGTTATGATCCTAGTCGAGTCATACCCAATAACAAGCTAGACAAACACTTACAATATTTATTTATGATATGATCAAACAAATAAATATTAACACTTACAATATTTAGAGATTTGTTTTCTAAATAATTGCACTTGACAAACTAATAAATTATATGGATAATTTATTTTGAGAGAATATTTTATCTTGTTATTTAGTGGGTTAAATAACATGATAAAAAGTTGTATAAAGTCTTGTGAACATATGATGTTATATTTTATAAAAGGTATAAAATAAACAAGACTTAAATTTTATAAAAGAATTGAATTTTTTTTATAAAAATATAAGCTAGGCCGCCCCCCCCCCCTTCCCAAGACAAAATGGCCAATCAACTTACATGCACATCTTACATGTTAGATGGCATTTGATTGGGTATTCTTCCCTAGACATTTTAAGCCAATGAGAAAACATGCAAATGCATGGATCTTGATTAGGGAAGACTTTTGGTCCAATGAGAAAGCATGAAAATGCATGTGGAAGAAGGGACTTGATTGGGCTAAAATGGTGGCAATTTCTCTCAACATTTATAAAGTTTTTTTATGGCAAAAAAAATCAGAAGAAGAAAACAAGAGAAGCTCTCAATTGTCGGTCATCTTATGGCTGATTTAGGAGGCTCTTATGTTGAAACAAATCAAGGGCTAAACTCCAAGAAACACTCTCATAATTTCGGCCAAGGGTAGGGCTTCAAGGGTTTTGATTTTACAAGTTATTTCAAGTGTAAAATCACCTTTGTTCTCTCTCTAAAAATCGGCCATAAGAAGGTTTCCAAGAGTTGGTTTCAAGAGAGGTTTTAGTGAGTTCATAAGTGTAGAAATCCTAGCTAAAACTAAGGTGTTTGTTGGAAGGCTTGGGGTATACAAGCTTGAGGTCTTCTACACTTGAAGGCAACCGTTCAAGAAGCATCATCATCTTCATATCATTTACTCCTTGGAAGGTAGTATTTTAAACACTCTATGATTGTGTTTCATTTTGATAGCATGCGTGTTCGTATATGGATCCGGGATTCGGTTTTACATATAAAATGAGTTTTATATCTTGTAAGTAACATGTTTTAAATAATTATTTCCGCTGCGTTTTTATTTTATATGGATAAAATACTTTGATAAACATGTCAAAAACCCAACATCAGGTCACGTACATATCTGGACTGTTTCTAGATGGGGCTCTGTCATGGTGGAACCTTCAGGTTCAGACGTTGGGCGAGGCTGCTGCGTATGCTTTAACGTGGGACGAACTGAAAAAGCTGATGCATAAGAAGTATTGTTCGAGAGCAGAAATCCAAAAGCTGGAAACTGAGTTCTGGAACTTGAAAATGGAAGGTTCAAAGATAGCTGAGTATGTGCATAGATTGCATGATTTGTCTCGTGTTGTCCCCTACATGGTAGAACCAGAGTTTAAGAGGATCGAACGTTTCATCTAGGGATTGGCACCTCAGATTCTGAGCATGGTGACAACATCAAAGCCTCCAACAATTACTGATGCTATCAATTTAAGTGTGACGCTCACTGAGAAAGTGGTTAGACTGGGAAAATTTTCCACCTCAGAGGAGAAAAAGGAGACTCATGTGGGGCCATCTGGAGATAACAAAAAGAAGTTCGTAAATTTCAAGAAGGGTACTCGGGCGAGTAACAAGAAGAAGGCCAAAAAGGGAAAAGAGTACATGGGTATCCTACCTAAGTGAGATAATTGTCTACGTTATCATGTCGGACAAGGTAAATATGGAAAATGTGATAACTGTGGCAAGAGGGGGCATGTCAAGGAGACTTGTAGGCAAGGTACTGAACGTGGAAATGGAGGCCAAGATGGTAGCGAGAATCACGGAGGAAACAACGACAACAAAGACTATCAAGGCAGAAAGAGTGATGATCAAAAACGTGCTCAAGGTTGTTTTAACTGTGGAGACAAAAAGCATTTCAGAAAATATTGCCCTAAAAACAATCATGCACGTGGATGAAAGCTCAACAGCGGAGCTAGGGAAGCATGCAAGGATCCAAACATGGTCATCGGTACGTCCCACATTAGTCAATGTTATGCATCTGTGCTGCTTGATACTGTTGCCAATTTTAGCTTCGCATCTCT
>JARYGA010007320.1:7500-10000 GCA_030545235.1 Helianthus tuberosus | reverse complement strand
GATGATACATATTGGGCGTGCCCAATTCCACAGCAAGCAAGCAAGCAACGCCCCTATAGGCAGATTCCACCCGCTTGAACTAGCAATTGCGGGCTGGCTGTGCTGCCAGAACGTTACCTTAAAGCAAGCTTGACGTGTGCCATCATCTCGTCCAAACAATAGTACCCAACATGGCTGACAAGCTCTACCGACTTTACCCATAGGCACGCTTGCCTGAATGCTTATGGGGGTGCCAAACTACCGAAGTGGGGCTCAGCATGCGTTTGACACCTCTTTCCTCTCCCTTGGGCACTCTTGGGGTAAAGACAACCGTCTCATCTCGCTCACAATGCATGTGCTTGCCTGCCTTGGCATGCCTTCCTAGCACATCCTTGTCCTTGGCATGCCATCCCAGCACACACCAAGGCATGCCATCCCAGCACATGCCTTGGCATGCCATCCCAGCACATGCCTCTCTACCCCAAGAGTACTACCACCCCCCTATATATACATTCTGCACAAAAAGTAAAGTGACAGGAACAGACATTAATTTTTTGAGAAATCATAATTTTTGAAGGCAAGCACGTGGTCAGCCACGCTTTCAGGTCGTCGTGCGGGAACAAGGGCAGCGTGCTGGGCAGCGTTCTAGGCAACATGCCATGATGTGGGGCGCTTCCAAGGCAGCATGGCTTGTTTACTAGGCAACATGCTGCAATGTGTGGGGCATCGATCGATTAACTAGCAAACATCGTTGTTGCTTGTAGGCATCGTGTGGGGCATTTACAAGGCATCGGGCTTGATTTATAGGCAACGGGGCTTGGGGAGACCGACGCCTTGCTTGTATAGGCTTTAAACCTCGCGTCTCGTGTGCTTCTATCATGCCCATGCTTGGGCACAGGGGTTGCTCAAGCCCCTGGTCTCCCCTATACATACATTTTGCACAAAAAGTAAAGTGACAGGAACAGACATTAATTTTTCGAGGAATCATAATTTTCGAGGTTTGCTGGTCGTCGAGGCAACGTGGGCAGGCAACGTGGGGGGGAGGGGCGCTTGGTGGGGGGGAGGGAGGGGAGAGGGGCGCTTGTTCTCAGTCATCGTTGGGGCATTTGGGCTGTTATGCGCGCCACCAGCCTCCTTTGGCTTGGGCGCTCTCGTACCTTGCCCGGGCATGGGCTGCTCAACACCCACCCCTCCCCTATATATACATTTTGCACAAAAAGCTAAGTGACAGGAACAAACATTAAATTTTTGAGGAATCATAATTTTTCAAAACCCCATCAAACGACGTCGGATTGGCATGAAATTTTGCGTGAGACCTCGGTAACGTGTTTTAAGGTGTTTGGATGAAAGAAATTCAGTTTTCGGGTCCCGAGGGCCCGTTGGCCCGGCTCGGTCGGCCCGTGACGCTTGTTTGACGTGGATTGTCCGTAACCCCATGAAAGAACGTCGGATCGTCCCGAAACTTTACGTGGCTGTTGTAGGGCCCAAGTAGGGTGGTTTCGGGTCACGGGCCGGTCTGATCGGGTCAAAACGTTGACTGGGCTCGGGTCGGGACCGAGCGCCCGTGTGGTTCAACCATAACCGTATCAAACGAGGTCGGAACGGCACCAAACTTCATGTGAGCCATCGGGACAAGTTGACGGTGGTCTTGGGAAAGAATAATCTGGATTCGGGCCCACGGGCCTGCGGGCCCGGTACGTTCGTTTTCTCGGGATTCTTCGTAACACCACCAAACGACGTCGTATAGCCACGAAAGCTGACACGGTTGTTCACGGGCATTCTTATGGTGGTATCGGGTCACGGCTTCACGTCTCGGGTCAACGTGTTGACCGGGCCATGTTCGGGCCCGATTTGTCGTTGGGCCTTGGTTCGGGCCCGTTGTGCTCGGATCGACACCAAACTTTGTACAGGTTGTTCACGGGCCATTCTTACGTGGTTTGCGAACAGGAGTTCACGTTCTCGGGTGAGGTCTTCATTTGGGCCTTGTTCGGGCCCGATGTGTCGTTGGGCCTTGGATCGGGCCCGTTGTACGTCGGATCGCCACGAAAGTTGACACCGTTGCTCGCGGACATTTTTATGGTGGTGTCGGGCCACGGCTTCACGTTTCGGGTCAACGTGTTGAACGGGCCTTGTTCGGGCCCGATGTCGTTGGGCCTTGGGTTGGGCCCGTTATGCTCGGATCGACACCAAACTTTGTGAAGTTGTTCACGGGACATTCTTACGTGGTTTGCGATCACGACTTCACGTTCTCGGGTCTGTTTTTTTATTGGGCCTTGTTCGGGCCCGATGTATCGTTGGGCCTTGGATCGTCCCAGTTGTACTCGTTTCGACACCAAACTTGACGTGGTTGTTGACCGGAGACCCCGATCGGGCCCGATGTGTTGACCGGAGACCTTGATCGGACCCGTTGTGTGGTTGGGCCTTGGATCGGGCCCGTTATACTCGTATCGACACCAAACTTTATACAGGCGTTCTTATCGGGTCACGACTTCATGTTCTCGGGTTAGGTCTTCGTTGGGCC